>JAECUM010015614.1:0-44409 GCA_016617855.1 Megalonaias nervosa | reverse complement strand
CCTCTGTTTGTACATTCCATGGATGTTTTTATTTTACTATTTATTCAATTATGGGTAAGCTGAGTTGGGAAAATATCTACCAGAAAGAAAAAAAAAATTGAAAAAAGGCTGTGGCAATGTTAAATGAACTTGACAGAGCGCCCAATTTTTCTACCTTTTTAATAAATATGAATTTATACTGATCCACTATCAAATATAGCCGATGTTGTTAAAAGGAGAAAAAACATTAAAAATGGCTTCTCAAATCCTCTCTCACTCATTTCAACTATTCTTTTTACAAGGAACATTTTGGTATACAAATCTTGTAACAGTGTTCTAGGTAAGAATTTCTGTTAGAGGTGAGTGAAAGAGGCATTTTTAGCGAAAGGGACACCTTGTAACAAATTACATTTTTTTGAGAGAGAATGGCATGATGTTAATAATGAAATTTAACATTTAATCTCTTTGGAAGTAAAACCAGCTAAAAATCACATTCATAAGTTTATCTTACATTCAATAAACCTGAAACGTATAATAATTAGAAAACAACAAATGTTTAATAAGGTGTTGTGGTCGGTAGATAGTGGGTAAGGAGGAGCAAAGGGGAAAGGAGCTAGAGGTATGCAGAAAAGAGGGCACTGAAGGCAGAGGAGTTGAACGCCGAATTATTTTCTAACGAGTTGAATCACCGTTTTGTTGTTTGTTTGCTTGTGTTTTGTTGAAAGTTCGTACAAAATACCTCCAAACTACCATATAATGTTAACAAGTATAGGAAACATTTTATTTAATATTATCTATCATCAAAATTGTTTGAGCTAGCTTTTCTGTATTGGACAAACTTTACAAAGAACTTAACATCATCACCTTCCCAAATTTACGCAAACGATCCAGATCGGTCTTTAAATATGTCGGCTATTATTTGACACGCGGTAGTCATGTATAAAAGTCCTTGAATAGTAATCTTTCTGATTTAGAAGATCATTGTATAGACACTGTATGCGACTGATGCTTACGTGCCCGACATTATCGTCAGGCTTACTTCAAATTCAAGAACTGTAAACTAATTATATTGAAAACGAATTCAAGAACTGTAAACTAATTATATTGAAAACGAATTCAAGAACTGTAAACTAATTATATTGAAAACGAACTTTTACGTGACTAAGCTTGACAGGTAGACCCTGGAATCAAGGTATTTGAAAATGATTTTACATTTCATCCAATATGGCTACTAAAATACAGAGAGGATCTTTAAATAACTGGTTTACCAAGACCTGACCTTTTTACTAGCTTGAACTGGGAGCTCCGTGCACGTATCCATATATACTTGTAAAATGATGCGTATCCACCTTCCACTGTAACGGTTCTCCCTCAAAGTATCTAGACATTTAAACGACTTCTCAAAACCTGCTGAAACAATAGAGGCCTTTCAACCTATATCAATGTCATCCAGTTAGGATTTAGGCCAACGTATGCCATATGAGGATAATATGTTTATATGTGCTTCCTATTTTTCTTTACTAAGTGTTATGTTATGTAGAAGCTGGGGATTTAAGGAGATTGATTGAACCTATCGCCTTACTCCTTGCTCCAATTGTGGGATAGTGATGAAGATCATCGCACTCGTAATCAGTCAAAAGCCGTTACACTGTAATCAATTAGCGACGGCGAAGTCACGTTTTGAACAGCTGCAGTTTGTCAGTTGTATCAAACCATGACAGGAGATGTGATATAATAGGCAGACAAAACTAATGACAGGAGAGAATATGTCGACCTATTTCGCTAGCTGTGTAATCACCATTTCAATTTTTGTACGGCGAAGAGTGCATACGCGAGGAAGATTATATTAATCTAGGTACATTCAATCATCCCCATGCTTTTAGCCTCAGTGCTATTTTAATAACTCCGTCTCTCACTCGTGTCTGCCCCTAACTTCATCTCCTGTTTAAAAATTCAGGTACATTTTGTTCTATATATCGTAACCATCTGTTAGAGAATTTAATTACCGGCTCCTTCCCCTGGAATGCCTTGGAGAAGATTATAAGTCAGATGAACAATTATTTCAAATACACAGCTATTTTCCAATATGCCTTTTCTTTTTCCTTTTTATGTAGCATGTATATTTTTTCGACTCTATGGTCTTAAACATAGAAAAAGGATCAAAACCCACAAGTTTTGTAAAATTCAAAATATAGTTTATTTTTCTTACTTACAGTATTGCTAATTTAATCCCAAATGATCTTCAAATTACTAAAACAAAAAGTACTAATAAATAAAGTTCTGAATAAACTTTAGTGGTATTCCAAATAATGTCCAACGCTGAATGTGTTGATGTGCCTGCAAAGTGGAGATGTGCCTACAGTCTTTGTTGAATTACAGTACGATAATTCAAGGTTTCTTTGTTTGAATTAACTATAATTCCCAGTTAATATCCTTTTCCAAGAATATTATATGAAGCACTTTGTATTTCCAGAGAAGAATAATTTGAAGTAAATAATTCCAGCCTAAATCAAACGCTGAATACAACAATGATTCTACTTTAAGACCTTACAGCATCAATAAATAATTTTCCGTAAACAAGATTTTCTACTCCTCTACCGGACCTAGATCACAATTAACATTTTCTAAAAAAACACAAAACTATTACCTAATGGAAAATTTTATTCTAGAAGATTCCAAATGTTTACAAGATAAAATCTGTTACTGAAACTATAGTATAAAACATGGTAAACACAATCTCCTTGACTCAGACCAACATATATATATATATATATATATATATATATATATATATATATATATATATATATATATATATATATATATATATATATATATATATATATATATATAGTTACTTCTGTTGATAATGATCCTAATATTAAACCCATAGTTATAGAGAAAATATTAGGTATGCATTAGCTGTTTACAGAATAATTTTAAAAAAATCAATGATTTTGGTCAGGTACACAATCAACTTTCTTTTGGACAAGGTCAGCTACAAGATACAATTTTAAATAACTCACAGCGTATAATAAACAAACAACCCTAACAAACAATGCGAAAACGTAAATATACATAATAATATATCTAGTCATAGCAGAAAGATACATGGTGTATATACCCGCATGAGGTATTACGTATTATGATCACTAGGTGATCACAATGCGGGTGGGTGGAAGATATTGGAAGTTGTGTGGATGGGATTCAGAGTGTGTTGTGATCATTATGACTTAGAAAATTCGCCAAGAGACTTCCAATGATGTCCACTTTGCCCAAAATGAAAATGATTTCAAGATTACATCAAAACATGTTTACCACAACAAAAAGTTTTAAAACCCTGTTATTGTTGAAGAAGATCAGAGATGGTTTCATCACTCGGCAGTTAAAGGAAAGAAATCGCCTTATCTTGGATCCAGGAAATTACTTTCGTCCGGTAGAGGGACTCTTGTTTATTTGGTTATTACCGTTAGTTTCCAGTCTCCTATGTCTTTGAATGCATTTCATTATTTGTCTATTGCTATCCGTTTCCAGTCTCCCCTGTCCTGGAAGTAGTTTTATAAGTTGCCTGTTACTATCAGTTTCCCGCGTCCCCCGTTTTTGGAAGTCGTTTTATTATTTGTCTATGACTCTAAGTTTCCAATTTCCTCTGTCTTCGAAATTGTTTTATAATTTTACTAATGCTATCCATTTCCAGTCTTGGAAATCGTTTAATTATTTGGTGGCACATGTAATCTTTCTCAAGTGGCAACGTGACTTCATTTGATAATGTTATAATCACACCCTTAGAACTTGTACTTCGAATCTTATTAGTTTTGACTCCAGTTTCCGACAGGTAGTGATTAACACATGGTCAACTAGCATGATTTGCTTCTGTAAATTATGAGACATTTTCGATATAAAGAAAAGAAAGTTAACTTTAAATAACCAAATGTAATTAGGATAGACTTCTCTGCAAGTTTAAGCTGATTAATGAATCGTAATAAAGAGGAAAAACGTTCTGAAACTTGAAATCACAGTCATAATAACCAACATGCAACGTACTGGGCAGCACCTACAACCACTTCACAGTGCCAAATGTGTCGATGTGTGTGCTAAATGTACGTAACTTAGTATTCCATGTGTCCCCTCTGAAACATAGAATCGTGGCATTAGATCCACACGCTGGAAAAGTGCTTCTCCCCCACATTTTTGAAGAATTGATTTTCAGAACCTCTTTATAGTAATATAAGCTATAGCCACCTTAGGTATAAATTAGATAGAATTGGTTACGCTTTGTTTATTACTGTTACTGACATACGGTGCAGCATAGTAATTCGATGTATATGGGAATAGTTTTGGGTACATTCCAGTCCCCACCAATACTGATAAAAGAGTTGCCAAAGCAGTTGCTGAATAGCTTTAACGAACTGAGGTGAGTTTAGATCGTACAGTGCTACGGAAGTGAAGTGTTGTCACTGGTGTTGTCATTGATCCTTCTCATTCAGATATTATAATGTTTCCTCCTAGGACAATAAATTCAGTTTGTATTAAAATTTATTAACCAAATCGTTACATTATTTTGTCAACCAGTCGATACCTTATTTCGAAATCACATAAACATCAGTTTTAGAAACTCCAGTATTGTGTTTTTCTACTGCGTATTAACTGATTATATAAAGACATAATCATGTAGAGTATTTTATTACGTAACATAAACATCGAACTTGTAAGAAGTACAGTCATTTTTATTTGTTATTGAAATTAATATCAAACGTTTGAACTGCAGTGCAGAAAAGAAACATTTATTCAAATACTTTGACAAATTTATAGCTGTACGGGATTTAATGTGAAACATTCAAGAACATTTTGGGACTTATTTTTTTAACGGATCTATCAAAAAACATCTATTCAAGGATATTTTGGAATATAACAACATAGTGATTATTATGAAGTGTTGGTACATAAACATTATATAACTATAGTTATTTTTCGAAATACCTTTCGAGCGAATCCGGATTACTTAGTATTGACAGAACTTTAGGATTTTGGAATACGTTAGCTATCATCAGTTATGTTAATTCTTTCACTTTTTATTCTAGGGAAATAAATTTATATTTTGCATTATACAAAACTTGTCACTTGTCGCTTACATTGTGGAAAGCAAAGTTGCACTAGGTTTCGCAAACACCGAATACGAGAACTACATCGTGATTATCTGTCAGACTTAGATGTGTAACAAGATTACAACAGGGAATATGTATTTAAAGATGACGGTAATTGAAATGGGCCCTGGCGATAAATAAGACCAAAAAATCAGAGTTTTATATAAATGCTTTCCATGGCACTACTATTATGTTTTTGTTAGACGAATGTGCAAACAGTTTTGGAGTTAGCTTTAGTGGTAGACTTTGCTGCATATTTGTTCGGTTTCCAGATGTCGTTTTGGAATGAATATAGATTATTATTTGAACTAACTACGTCGTATATGCTTGTACGAAAGATGATAAGCTGAAATTATAAAACAAGCACTCTTATTCGTATTCAATTTATGTTTGACTAAAAACTGGTAAACTGGTACAGTAAGCATATGAAACTTATTTTATTAGCAACTAAATCTCTCTTGTCGTTATAACAATTTAATGCAACCTTTTTAACAGCAATATTTGAGTACTCATTGCAATTCATTCATTGTTGTACGGTTTAATCAAATTCCTCTTTGATAATTTATAGTTTTGTTGAAAGGTCGATCATTGTACATATTAATTACATTTTAGATCCTTTTTGATAACATATTTCAAAGTACTATTGCATTACATTTTTCGTCTTTGTGAATGGAGATTTTGAGTCAACGGCTAGCTCAGTTTATTGCATATGACCTTTTTTCCTATTACTTAATTTGATACGACTGATTCATTGCAACATCATATGCTACAAAACATCCGTGATCATGATACAAATATATACGGTATTGTTGCTCTTGTTACGAGTCTATGCTCCTAAAATAAGTAACAAAAAAGAGTGAAGACAGCAAGCATTGTAAAATTTAACAAATAATTTATTTCCCTAGTATACAAACTGAAAAATGAGAAAAAAAGTACTTACGTTATTGCTAACTAAATCCAAAAATAATCCAAGAATTAAAGACACAAGTCCTAGTAATAAAACGTCCTGAATAAAATTCAGTTCAAGTCCGGAAGAGATTTAAAATTGAAGGCGATGACGTGTCTGTTATGGCCTGCGAAGTACTGATGTGTCATTAGTCACTTGTTGAATCACAGAAATATTATTCCAGGTTTGAATTCAGTATAAATTCCAATGAATGTTTTTTTTCCAAGAATTTTGTCAGAGCAGATTTGTATTTCCAGAAAAAATAATCACTTGAAACCCATAATTTGAAGAAAATAAAATTCAGCCCAAACTGGTCACAACATAATACAACTTAAAGTGATAGATGTTAAAGCACGACTAGTAAATGCATCACAGTCACAAGACAATATAGTTCTCTGCTTTACCCCAGGTCGCAATTAGCATTTTCTAAAAACAACCATTACCTAATGGAAAATAACCTCTAGAATGATCTAATGAGTCTTGTTTTTTTACAACACAAAAGCCTATAAAATTCACTTTGGAATCTCCAAAACCCCGACCCTGATCAACATATTTACTCCTTTGTTTACCTGAATAAAAATCCTGATAATAAGCTCATACATAGAGAATAATGAAGCTATTATTAGTTGTTTACATAAATGAAATTAAAAAAAATCAATCAGGTCAAGCAGAAATGAACTCAATTTTTGGACAAGGTCAAGTCCAGCAAACAATGTTACATTACAATAACATGTAATGAAGTAAAAAAAAAAACTTTAAAACTAACAGACAAGCAATTAAATTAAATATATATAACACTCCATTTATAACATAAACACGTTCTTTTATTTTTAGAAAAGGTCAGTTATAATATTCATCGATGTTTGGAGAAGTGATTGAAATATTGGATGCTTTCAGCACCAAGTGAACAATGTCGATATCAAGATATTATGCATACTTGATTTTTTTTTCTATTTTAAGAACGTTATGGCATTGTCTAACATTCTTTCGTGCAAACAATATGCAAGAGAATCCAAACAGTATTTTCCCATCCAGAGCATAAAGGAAAATTTTTCCTTGTTTTAAGAAAATAGACTTTATCCATGTAACTTTCAATGATTATGACATATAACTCTGCATCTGTTCATTTTCCCCCCAGGTGGATAATGAATAACATTACAGCTTTCAAGTATGGAAGATATGTTAATTTTACTTTTGACACAAATACTTTTCCAACACTTCTTCAGCTGACTTTATAGCACGAATTGTTGACCTTATAACCTTCGCACAATATCTCAACAATGGCTCACCAAACCATAAGAAGGAGTTTATAAAAGTAAGGCCAGATTTAAGACTGCTTTGAATAAGTCAATGTATGTTGTTTTGTCTGGTTCAAGATGATATGAGACATGTTAAAGACTCATTTTATGCTTGATAGTCTGTGCCATTTAATATAATGTCTGCAGCTCAAATTTTGTAATCCTCGTATTTTTGGACTTCTTTTACTTTTCACTCTTCAAACTTTCACCTTTTTGATTTTTTTAATAGCAAAATTGAATATGTTCTATCAAGTTTGTCAATACCTGGGAGAGCCGACTCGGCGAATTTGATGTGCTTCTGGCCATCCCTGAAACATGACTCATTTTCTTACTAATACTATGGGTAGGTTTTGTCGCTGATTTGAGTCTTACATCAAATAAGTTGGTATGTCTCTACAATCTTTTCAACTGCGCTCTTGAACTGAAATTCACTTTAAATCCCTGGGCGAAAGGTAGGGCTGTGAGCTTAAAAGTAATTCACGTTTTCGTCATAGCAAAACTACTCAATAGCGGAGTTTGATCCACTGTTAAGTTTGCATGACTTACAATCTGAATTAGTATCCACTAAAGTCCCTTGGAACCAATTCAATGTCATATTCCTGGTTTACGACGCAATGCTCTCTCTAATCAAGCTGTTGTTAACGATGGGGACCTAATTTATACTGTTAGACTTGGTTTGTGTCTTTACTCAAGACAGCTTAACATTACATCACAGAAGCAGTTGACCTACATTTTATGCTTTGAGATATATGTTTAACTCATAAGCACATATATTTGACTGAGCTATGTACATCCTAGCCAACATAGAATGCACGTTCTGACGAGTGCAGGTGGAAGAAAATATGTTTATGCATATGTTGGCTGTCTATATGAATGACTATACGTTGTATATTATTATTTGTTTTTCTCGACATATTTTACTGTGTATTGTACATGAATAGGTATTGGACGAGGGAGCTTGATCTATTTCAAGTGAAGCCTGGATTGAAGTAGCTAATCAAGGCAATTACTGATGCATGAAGTGGCTAAATAATTCAATTACTGATGCATGAAGTGGCTAAATAAAGCAATTGTTGATGCATGAAGTGGCTAAATAATTCAATTACTGATGCATGAAGTGGCTAAATAAAGCAATTGTTGATGCATGAAGTGGATAAATAATTCAATTACTGATGCATGAAGTGGCTAAATAAAGCAATTGTTGATGCATGAAGTGGATAAATAATTCAATTACTGATGCATGAAGCGTGCTTGGAATAGTTGTTTTACTAGCGTTCACTTCCTGGTTACATAACGCCCGTGACTTTCACTTAGTAACATCTGTTATACGGTGAGGGACAATGACAATCACTTTTGAATCAGATTTTATGAGTAACGATTTTAACAAAAGAGCAAAAAAATCTCTGGTTTTTACTTATTAGATATGGTACTTCTCCTTTGATATCATAGAAGATAAAGACTCTTTTCTTAATTGTTCCATGTCCTATATGCTATGTCACAGGGGCCATCATTTCTTAGATCAAAAACAATTTTGTCTAAAATTATTTTCTCTGTGATCAATAATATTTACATTGGTTGCTGGAGAGGAGCAATGTAACCGTTGATTACATCATGGTTCAGAAATTGATTGATATAATTTAGCAAAATGGATCATATGCGGATTTAGACAAATACATATTTTCCAGATTGTCAGAAGTCGAGAAATTTTGTCACTATCCCTGGGTCAGGGCCATTTCCTTCTCTATCCATAAACTGAATAGACTTTAACAAATTGCACGTATTTTGGTAATGCATATTTCTCAAAGCGAAGAATTAACCATCATTATATGTCTGATTTTATACTTACGCGTCCACACACGATGTGCCATGCTTATGCAAAGATTAATAATTCAAGGGAGGTAAATGTCAACAAGAATTGTTCGTGTATTATACTCGCTTTATGACTTCTCAAATGAGTTGTGCAAAAGCCTGTGTCACACGTCTTTACACATGTTTGGATCATTCTCTTCCACAAACAAAACGGCTACCGTCTAATGTAGAATAGTAATATAGTTCATTCTGTGTTGCAAATTGGAAGGCCGTTTCGTATTGTGATAGCCTTCTAGTGCCATTTCCAATTAACTCTTGGGTAATTAGTTAGGGAGATCAATACCAACTCGCGCTATTTGCAATTAACTCTTGTGTAATTAGTTAGTGAGATGAATGCCATCATAAGGCCAGAGGAAACTTGGGACCGTGATGTTGGCCTGACTCAGGAGAGATTATTTGGTATGCAAAATATGAGAATCGTTCGGATTGCGAGAACATTACAAACTGTATTAACTCAGCAAGCCAAGAAACCACTGCAACAAACTGATTTGTTTACATACTGTTCCAAATTATATCATGCTTATGACGTAATAAATTAGATAATTTCTTAAAATATATAATAATAATTAAAACAAAAATAAGAATTTTTTTTTTTTTTTGACTAAACAAGACTTGATGACGAGGCAGCTTTTAACATGACAAATACATATCATGCTCACTTTTATATTTTATACTGAATGTTGGCGAAGATGTAACATTGTGACCTGTGACTTTTGTTACACTGGAGAAGATACAACCAATGTGACAGACGATAACTGGGGTTTTGCAAAATATTGCTGAATTAACATTGGGAACCCTTGGTTAATTCATATGACACAGATATGTATAGATTCCATTCTATAGTTATTACTTACTTCTGAAACCGGGACTGGTATAAGGTGCATTTGTGAGCATTTGCAACAAGCACATTTGAGAGAATAGTGACATATCTCCATGTTAATTTTCATTTACAATAACTGAAATTTCTTTGTAATTGGCATTAGGGAAACATCTGCCTATAGCTGACAGCTGCACGAAATGGCTGCTCCCATGTGCAAATAGACTTAAAATGGCACGTGTGTGTTTCGTTCGAAAAGAAAATTTCTTTTACTGATACCCTTATTCCCCAAAGAAACACAACATAGAATCGAAAATGTATTCCGTTTATTAATTCTATGTCTTACATGAATCGTCCAAGAAGCACGGGGTATTGAAATGGTTGAAAGTCGAGCAATGTATATTACAATATATAGGCAATACGCTGAAACGTAAGTAAGAATAATATAATTATTTTGAAAATTACTGCAAGAAAAATATATTCATACGGACATTTTAATTCTTTCAATCGTCTAACGTTCTTCTGGTTGATGGATTTTACAAAAAGTGTTTATGATATCCAGTTTTATGGTTTAGTATGGCTGTAGTGAGGCCACGTTTGGATTTCATGGTACAAAGCATCGCCAGGACATGAAGTTGGATTCACGTCTCTGTGACCGTACAGGTGATAACCACTGACCACTTTTCCAAGTGAGATTCCGCAATGAATCAAGTGTTTGGCAGCAGTGAGTGCAGCAGCGGGTGGCTTAGTGCTGGAATAACTTCCAATAAAGGATAAAGCTATTCCGCGTTCGTTATATCCCTGCGTATGTGCCCCGATTCGATCCCAACCCCGCCCTTTGTAAATAGTACCGTCTTCCGCAACTAGAAAACTGTATCCAATATCATCCCAACCTGTATGACAATAAAGTAAACATATTAGGGAATAAAAAAAAAAAACAACCACAAAGGCAGGTTTTCTCACGATTTCAAATTAACATGATGAGAAGACTCTTCATATTTTGCCATTAATTGCATGTTTACATGAGCCTCATGCAGACCTAACATACATAATGATACATTTGTTCAGCATGTTTAGTTATGAAGAGCAAATCGTATGGTATTCATAACACTCGCATATATGCATATATATTGTTACGTGTAGGCTCGTACAAAAGTAACAAAAGAAAAGAGTGAAGTCAACAAGCTTTGTAAATTTTAACAAAATAATTTATTTCCCTAGAAAACAAAATAAAAGTATGAAATAGGACTTACGGTTTGTGAATATAATCCAAAAATTAATCCTAAAGTTGAAAAATATAAGTCCTATCACTAAAAAGTTCTAATTGAATCCGGGTTCGAATCTCGATGAAATTCTAATATAGAAGAAGATGACGTCAGATGTGGTCGTTGTACTTATGGCAACAATTCCTCGTTGAATCACAGTTTATGTTTCCGTTCAGAATTCCAGAATAAATTCCCACTGAACTTCTTTGTCCCAGAACTTTTTATAAAAAAGTACACTTGTTTAGTTTTCTAGAGAATAAATTATTAAATTCCGAAAAATAAATGAACTTCAAAACAATCTGACATCAACAATAGAAACACCTTGTTCCGTCAAGGTGTAAGAATATGACTGAATAATTTTAGGACCAACTGACTGTTTTAAACCTCGATTTTAGATCACATGGTAGCTCACGTGATGGACTTACGTGACACTAATTTGAACATCGCAATAGAAGTGCACAACCGGTAGGCACGTCCGCCATGGAAGAACTTAGCGAATCTTATTATAAAATTCAATAAAAAAAAGTTGTATACAAATTAGAACTACCACGCAATCAGAAAATGACCTTGGTAATAGCCAATCGTTTTATCTTGATGTTTACGAAATCTATGAACCAGAGTGAGCTAAAGATAGTGCTGAAGAAATATTATAATCTAATGGGGTCAAGCCAATTTTCGGAAAAGAGATTCAAATCCAATGAAAATTATCATTAAAATAAAATGTAATGAAACAAAATTAAAATTAAAAAGAATTTAAAACTAACACACAAGCAACTTAATTACATATTCGTAACAATATATATATATATATATATATATATATATATATATATATATATATATATATATATATATATATATATATATATATATATATATATATATATATATATATATATATCGCTGCTCATATGGCCAGTCGACTTGTATCCTACTTTGGGAGAAAATTACGCAAGTGAAATATATAGGTTGAGGTACTAGTATTTTTATTTTAACCATCATACAATTTACAAATAATCAAAGTGGTGTGAGGAAAGCAGTTTATTTGGTCTAAAGTTCGTCATCGTGAAATACATGCACACTAGGATCATGTTGCGCTCCACAGATATTACCTATTTCTGACAGGTGAAAGGTGAAGTTGTTTGCATTTGCAACATGCACAATGTAATATTGGCACACCTCTAAGCTACTTTCACACACTGTGGCTGAAACTTCTTTGCAGACTGTCATTGTAAAAATCATGGATGATATAAAGATTTCAGCCGATTAAATGGTTGCTCGAATGTGCCGAAAAATCAGCCAGAACGAGCCCAAAGTACACTAATTTTAGAAAGGAAAAAAGGAACACGCTCAGGAAAAAATGGTAACTGTGGAGCGCTATCAGTAGAGAAGCAGCATTGCATAGATCATTCCTAACATCCTCTTTTCTTTCCGATGGGAGTCTAATAATTTCGACTAATATATTCAACTCCCTGAACTTTTGGGAAAAATAACAACAACAACAACAACAACAACAACAAGAAACAAGGAATAAATTATACTGTTTCCGTAACGTGAAAATATTGCTTATGTTGCAAATTGTAACAACACGCCATTGAATCGTTGTGGAGCCAATGAGGGCATTAGGAAGTGATAACAGCAATTGGTAGGAAGGTAGTTCATAGTTGGCACTATTTACATATGAATTTTTTTTTATATAGGGTTTTGTCGCTTTGGGGTTTTAAAAAAAAAAAAAAAAAAAAAAAACGACCGAGGACCTTCAGAGTGTACATGTTATTACACGTATACGTTGTGTACTGAATAATGTCAACTAATGGTCGTCCTCTTGAAATGCATGCACATTAAGTTCAGTCTGAACACAATCGGGCTTTTCCGCCAATGACTGAAGAGAAAAACACGACACGTCATTAAATTGTTGTGGCGCCAATGCGGTTACTGCGAAGTAATAACATTAACGGGCAGAAAGGCAGTTCAAAATGGCCATTATTTACATCTGAGGTCTTGTGTTCTTCAGAAAGACCGATAACATTCAGAGTGTACATGTATTTACATGTGTATATTGTTTACTGAGCTATGTCATCTGACGTCATGCATTCTCAAAGCATTCCTTAAGATAGTTCATCGAATTATGGAGGATTTAATTTTGGTCAAAACATTCATACAAATGTGAAAATATCAGTAAATATAAACTTTCTTTAAATTATCTTGTGTTAAAAATCACATCAGGGTATTATGGTGCTCTTAAGATGTTATCAATGGAAGCCACGGGTAAAATATTCTCAACGCTCTCTTTGTGACGGATTTGTAATTGTAATGATTCTTCCCAAGTTTTTATGTTTTTGGTGGACTAATATCCAGTTAGATGTGTGAAAAATATATTTTACAGAATGACAGGCACTAAAAATAACTTTTCGAAGACCCTTCAAAAATGTGTTTAATGTTATTCCTGGAAATTTTTATTTTAAAAAAATGGAATAAATCCTCCAGTTGTAACAACCTCCAGCTACTTATTACGTTGCTGTTATGAAGACACG
Organism: Megalonaias nervosa; assembly: GCA_016617855.1. Classification (NCBI taxonomy): domain Eukaryota; kingdom Metazoa; phylum Mollusca; class Bivalvia; order Unionida; family Unionidae; genus Megalonaias; species Megalonaias nervosa. The sequence goes on along the minus strand of JAECUM010015614.1, from coordinate 30,557 downwards.
TCATCAAGTCAATGTTACATCAATTAAGATATTATGATATAGCAACAACTGGCTTTATGGCTGTTGAAAACGACCGCTGTTTACAGTCTAGGTTTTTTCTAGTATGTGACATTAAACGCTGAAGAAGTTCAGATTTAACATAACCTGGGTCAACCCGACTTTTATCGCAATAAAATGTAAAGTCAAACCAGGGCCTGTAGCAGGAAACCCGAAGTGAAATGAAAGCGAGCTTCCCATCCCACCCCCGCTTCTGTGCCTGTTAGTTTAATATCATGCTGACGTCGTGCTTATTGTGACGTCATAGGTTTGATGATGTAAACAATTGCTCACAGGATGAAATTAAAATGTATCCGTTTTGCAAAAGGGACCAATTTTTACTGTATTTACTCCCATGCTAATATCTGCAAACCCCTATTTGGATACGGTATCGGGAAGTCGATGTTTTAGTCTTACAATAGGTTATCTCCATGTGTAAGATTAACCACTACTGCCACATACCATAAATTCTGTGCTGAAATGCCTCCACCTGGAGAAAACCATACTTTTCGATAGCATTCTCAAACTCAGATTCGTCTGCATTGACTGCGATCGTTTCTATTGAATGTCTTAAGGCATAATGTCAAGCTTGTGTGCAACAAGTAGGAGATACGAATTCAAGCATTCTTTTCTTGCATTAATGGACCACAACATCAAGGCATAAAATGTTACAAAGTACAGTAAACTCATACAGGTCATGTACACCGCAGCAGAGCTTTTCTGCGCATGTAAGGTTTTCGTCACCAATATTGGCACAAAATGCATACCCAATTCGACCGTTTGACGAAAATAAAATACTGCAATGCTTACCATTTCAAAAGCGGCAGTTGTCACCAAAATAATTTGTTCAAAACAATACTAATTGTGGACACACGGGACACTACTCTTGTGTGTTCTTATGTCGGACTATTCTGCGCATGGCTTTGAAAATATGTAATGTTTATTCATTTTATTTGGATCCCTTTTTACATCCATATTCATTTGGAAGGTCATTATTTACACGCCCTGATAAACACATATGAAAAAATAACTAAATGTTACAATACATAGAATTGTTTGGACGAAGTCAATATAGAGGTGTGATCCAATAAAAACTGGACTGAATGCTGAGCGCTGTGATGTCATAATGAAAGCTATGCATGTTAAAAATAAAACTTGTAGTTACAGGTTACTGCGTTTTTATGGGAAAACATGAATGAGTTTTTCTGAGTAATACTTAACGACCTTGGGAGTTCATATTTTACCATACAAATGCAGTCAACTTTTTGTTATATACTCTTTTTGTTTTCCTACCTAAGGCTTAATAATAAATAAATACAATGCAAGAAATAAAGTAGTTGAATGTATGCTATATTTTAAAATAAATACACAACCGTAGATTAATCAATACACAGTAACAATACTAATGCGCACATAGCAACCCCCAGCGACCTTTGAACTTCCTTGCGCGCTCGACATTAGTTTTAAAAGTATTTCGTTATTATCTACTTAAAATTTAAATTGAGAGTCATATTGTGAATGAATGCGCATTGAAACTACCTTTCCAGTTGCTCTGGAATGGATGGATTTTGTTTATCTGTCGATCCAACTCAATTCTGCTTTTCTGTTAGTGATGGACTGGATTTATTAGCTGAATCAATTCCGTACTCCAAGGTCTTGCAGTATTGCTCATAAAATAATTTGTTCATATTACCACATATAAATACAGTAACCTACAAATATTGTGACGATTTGACCGGACGTGCTCATTTCTTTAACCAGTTCAGTACCTGGCCACCGTTGTAAAAGTCAATAGCTATCGAAACTTTTCGTATGGAATTTTCTTGATGACAGTTAAGGTAAAAATCATTATCAATCAAGATTAAATAAATTTTTCTTAAAATATATTAGCATTAAATTTTAGAACGACAATTTATATTTAATTTAAGATGAGTAAATACTCCACATGACCGCATCGACATACACATTAGTAGACGTCACAGTTTACTGATAGGTCACAATGAAGTGTATAAAAGCCGCGATGCCTGATTCCTTTTCATTCGATTTTGATTGGAATTCAATCCTAGATAGGGGAAGAGATGTATGTTTCAGTCAGTTTGCACGAGTAATACTGCACAGAGATGAAGGCTTAGATGACGTCCGGATCAAAACTGTTTTTATGGCAGCGATCCAATATAAAATAGCATGAGCCGTAAGGAGGGTGTAGACTTACAAACCATAAAACTATAAACCGCCTGTTTGAACAAAGTATGAAAGTTTTGCATTTTGTACCCGTGATGCACATCGCCATATGTTACAGTACCACCAGTAGTGAAAGCTCAAAGGAGATTTTCTGGACTTAATTCAGAAAAGCTGTTGTTTGAGCGACGTCACTGTGATGATAATGGCGTCATTCACTAACCTTTCGAGAGACAGATTTTTGTTGTTATTGGCCTGCCATATTGTCATGCCAATTTGGCATACCTGTCACGTTTGCCCCCATTTTACGTACGCTGTATCACTTCATCGAATTTCCAAGTGGATGTTTAGTAGAAAAGCCTCGAGATGTCTTAGTGATATTTAGCGTAGTGAGAAGCGTAGTCGCGAAACCTGTGAAATTTTAGACGTTTATTCTCTGATTTTGGTTTGCGGTACGTGTCATGTTACACTTCTTATCTATTCAAGTATACCCCAAATTTCATAGGAATCATCGCGAGATCTTTTTTGCATACCATGGCATTGCATGTAACAAGAAAATCCACAATACTAAATTCTGAAAACAATCATATTTAACATTACATGAAAGAAGTAGACTGTATTTTTATTTACCATTGGAAGACATATGATAATGTTGTATATTCTGCACTCGGGAGTTACAGCTGGCCAGATCGTGACAGGCTGGGGTCTCGGTGTGGTGAATAAATACAAGACTGACGGGTAAATGTAGGTTGGAAACAGACTTAGGCGCGGCAGCACCCCAGGCCGACCGGGACACGATCTTCACGTTAGCACAAGATGCTGTGCCTGAAATTAAATTATGCATCATTTATACCCCACATGTCCTAAATTAGATTACGGAACAATCCCTTAAACCTTTTTCGAGAAATGCATTTATGTACTCTGATTTCATTTGGGGCCCCGAGTAGCCGAGTGGTCTAAAGCGCTTTCCGTTACGGATCACTGCCATCTCACCTCTGTCTGCGTGGGTTCGAGTCTAGGATTCGGCGAATGTGGATATGTGAGAAAGCTTGCCAGTAGCTTCTCGTGGGTCGGTGGTTCTTTCCGGGGATTTCCCGGTTTCTTCCTCCACCATTAATACTGGCCGCCATGTATAGCCATGCCAAATGCCCAATGGAGAGAATACTGACACACATCTATGTTACTTTCATGTACTGTGGATCTTGTAATTGTGTAAACTATACATAATCTAAAGACACAACCAATCAAAATGACCATTTCCATGTGATCGAAAAATCAGCCGAATTAGTCGAAAGGACACTATCTTTTACAATTATTAAAATAGAGAAAACGAATTGCCAGACTAGAAAATACCAGCTTCTGAAAGTACAATGAATGAATTAAAAGTACATAAAAGTAACCAAAAGTGATTAGATCTTTTTTAAAATTTACCTTTGAAATCCAGGAAGAAAAAACGATTAAGGAGCGCTGGCAGTTTTTGGCAGGTGCATTTCTGAAGTAAGGTCAAGAAGTACACTCTATAACCTAGGTTGCACCCATCAATCATACAACAAAATAAAGGGAATTAAAAGTTTTTTTTAAAAAAAAAAAAACCTGAGATATATGAGGGTTTTATTTGAAAGCAAAACAGCAGGATAAGCAGTGTGGAAACTGTAGGAAATTCTTTTCCTTTAAGCCGATGCAAAATACGAAATTGTAGATCTCCACCATAACAGAAATAAACTGACTTAATTGCTATTTTACTTTCATAACCTTTTGTCTCGCTGAAATCTCCAAAACATACTATGATATATTGTATGACTAGAGCGTACAATATTTCTGTAACACATTTGAAGTGAAATACAAGCATGTGTCATTTTAAATGATTCCTGGATCAGATGAAAATTAAAATGTAATTTCCTGTATGGTGACAAAAATTAGAGCACCTGATATTTTTTATTTCTAAATATGTGCATCTTGCATATTCTATCATCATAACACTTATCTTCACATTTGTTCCCTTTTTGGGTGGGGTTAGGTGGGGGTGGGGTGATTATTGCAGTAATGGCTCGTATCTTACGTAATGTTATTTTACTCAAATAATCAATATGAACTTAACACTACATGAATCAAAAGTAAATATCTTGTGCAAAGAAATCATTTCAAATAAAATGCTCATAAGTATATGATAGGCAGTTCGTGATGTTTTGTGAGATTAACCTTTCCTTTTAGGATCTGATGGAAATAATATCTATAACATCTTCCATTCATTCATACACGTTCTTGAAGGTTTGTCGCTACTGAAGCACAATCACATTTTAAAAATCTGATACTTATTAATTGGTATAGAGGACAATGACGTTTATTTGAATACAGAAAGTCAAAAGTAGGCAACAAATTACTTCAAATACTTCAGAAAACAGTTTGGATGTGTCCGGATTATTAGTGCTACAAATTGTTTATTGTAGTTTTAGATAAGAAGTACTTGCTTTGCTTTATTAATTCACAAATATCCATTCTATCAACATTTCATTTACGGGCACGGAACTCATTCTTAGCCTCGTTGCATATATTGTCATAAATTATTAAAATATGCAGTGTTTACCCACGTGGATGCGGGCCCTGAGCGTAATGTTAGCTACATCATGAAAAAGTATACCCAGCACAGTCCAATCAATTACCCGTATATACTCGCGTATAAGCCCGTTCGCGTATAAGCCGACCCCCAACTTGACTAGGTAAAAATAGGAAAAATTGCTTGACCCGCGCTTAAGCCGACCCATAAGTTCACGACTACATCACAAAATGCACAAAGTGAGTTCTAAATACCGGTACATTTATTTAGGCAAATCACATTACTGAAATAAATATTATCTTTAAACTTAACGAAAATAAAAGTAAGAAATCTAATTTATATGTTGAAATAAAAACAATTTATCTTCAATGTTAAATAATAATTGAAATAATAACGTCCTCATACTAAAATCCGGAATTATAAAAGTTTTATCACATTCAGAATCCTTCAAAATCTGGCTCGGTATCGGAATTGCCAAACAGTTCATAAAACTCGGCTTCTGTTATGGGCGTGCTGTCATCGTATACGTCGTCATCGTCATCAGTGTCATCCGATAGTGTCTCGTTCTGCTTCTCATTCTCCTCGTCATTGTCTGATTCAAATATGGCATCATCCTCAGTTCCATCCATGGCATTGCTGATACAGCACTTTCGAAATGATTTGGCAATCATGTCCGATGGAATTGAGTCCCATGCGTCTTTGACCCACTTGGCGACCAAGTCAAGATCCGGCCTCGTGAAATTCCCGCCTTTTGTCATCTTCACTGCGCCTGAACAAACCCATTCGGACCACATCTTTCGTACCCTGTCCTTAAACGGCTTGTTAAGGCAGACATCAAGAGGTTGCAACACTGATGTTAAACCTCCTGTTATCACAGCCGTTTTCATTTTCTTTGCGTTCTTTCTCCAATTCAGGGAATGAGGCGATCCCAGTCCGACGAGCCTTCTTGGTTTTTGGCATTTCTTCCAATGCTGCTTTGCTTTTCCGCCATTCCCGTACTTGCTTCTCGTTTACACAAAATTCGCGTGCTGCAGTACAGTTGTTATATGCTTCTGCATATTCAATAACTTTAAGTTTGAATGCTGCATCATAAGCAGAACGCTTTCTTTTACTTCCAAAACTATTCATTTTATCTGATTTTACTTGTGTGGTTACTCTCAGATTGACATCATTTAAGTAACCCCTTGTGACAAAAGTTAAAGTATTTTATGTGTTCATGTTTTTTTCCATATGTGTGTGTTTCTTGTATTAATTTTATTAAATTTCGTTTTTATTAAATTTTTAGTAAGGGTTTGTACATCATTCAAATCTTTTATTTCTTCTAATATATCAAATTTCTGGAGTTGTTATTTAATTCATAATCATAGTTTCCTATAAGCCTAAAGTTTAATAAATAAAAGCTAAATTAAATTAATTCATATTAATTTCTATTAAGTATAGTTTTATAGTTTTAATAAATAGATATCTATTATACTGTTTCTGCTTTGCGTATAGGTTGTTTGAGATCTTAATTAGGCACAAGCAGCATTCACACTTCGCTTTCGCGATCACGTGAACACTAGCTCAGGTGCCACGAGTTTCTTGTCTAATACATAAATGACAATTTTGATCGTAAATATAATATTAAGTGGCTATAGTTAGGTTACTAATAATTTAATAATTTAATAATTTATTAAAGTAATACATGAATAATTGTTTAGTTTAATCAATTTAATCGTAATCAGTAAATTTTGAAAATTTAGCTATAATATTTATTGGTAAAGTTAAATTAATAATATTAAACTGTTTAATAAGTGTTCTTCGCATTCGTTTAAGTTGTTAAAACATTTCTGAATCATAAGTCCGTTTTCCATTGCGTTAAGTCATCTTTTAATCCATACAGTATGGCGAGTGTCCTTTCTCCCTGGTCACAGGAAGGAGTCTCAATATCGCAATTTTGTCGATCTGTCCTTTCTCCCTGCTCAACAGGAAGGAGTCTCATCATCGCATATTGTATTCCATTTCTTTTGTATTTCATTAATTTCTTTTGATATTCTTGCTCCATGGCCTTAATTCAAAGTCCGTTTCGTTTCCGTTCGTGTGATTCTGTAATTCTTCCTCTGTTCATCTGACATTTTGGAATTAGGGGGCTCCTGTACTGAGTAGATTGCTTACTGACAAGACGTTCCGTAATGTTTTATCTATTATTGGTGTGGTCCCTCTCAGGATTAGCATCATCTGAGGAACCCCCTAGTGCCAAAAGTTAAAGGGTTTTTATGTTTATTTGTTTTTTTTCCCAAAGTGTATGTGCTATATGTGTTCATTTTACAAATTTCAGTTTTATAAATTTTGTCTAGGGATTAAACACAGTCCTTATTCTAGTGTGTAGATACAAAGACTCCTTCTCCCTTGCTGGATTTGGAGTCTATTTAATTTTTGGTGATCCTTGTCAAGGATCTATGGTGCCCTGTGTGTGTTATGTGTATTTGCTATTTGTTCTGTACGCTAGCATTTGTGTTTTTGTGAGGGATGGCTAGATAGGTCAAATTTCTCCGTAGTTATTATTTACCTTTAGTGGATCCTTCACTCGGGAAATCAGTTGTGATCTAGGATCGATACTGACTTCCCGGTTTTGGACCCTTTCTCGTTTTAGTGTGTGTTTGAGGAAAGATAGTTAAAGTAGAGAGAGTGTAGAGTAGATTTGGATGTGTGTGTTTGGGGGGAGATCTGGAGCGGCCCGTACTACCCCACGTTAGTCTCGTAGCTTTGGCGCCGCCCCTTTGTCCCCCCTCTTTTTGTACCTATGGTCGATCTCACAGGTAGATTATCTATGAGGGATGTACAAACATCCTTATTTATATTCACGTACTGTTTTCATAATATTATTAATGAAACATATTATTTTATAATAAATTTTGTTGTCATTTATTTCATTCATGTAGAGTAAGTGTGAATTTTCGAATTTCCCATGTTTCTTTATAATTTCACTTTTAATTTCTTCCCTCTCTTTATTGTTTCTTGGGCAGTCTAAAATTAGATGCTTTTTGAGTCGATATTTCTGTTACATAGCCTACACTTGGGCAGACTGGTCGTTAAATGCCTAATGTAAGCAGCTTCACCAGTCATCCAAGACAAGACGTTCCGTAATGTTTTATCTGATTGAATATAAACTTCGGGAAAGATTAAACTGAAATAATTTTTGATTGTGGTAGTATCCTATTTATACCTTATCCTGTAATTTCTCCCTTGGGTGGTTGGTTATCAATTTGTGTTGGATAATTATTGATCATTGTTTTGTTTTTGTTTTTTTTATCGGTTTTATTAACTGCCGGTAGCGTGATTCAATTGACCAAAATATGATTGGTTTTCAGGGTGGACATTGTTCAAGTATTGTGACAGTTATAGCTTTGAGCAGAAACCATGTCCACTACCATTTCTCATTAAACAATACATCTGAGAGTCGGTATGTATTAGTAAATTCAGTGGCATTGTGTTACAAAATCCCTGAGGCATTTACCACAGATTAAGCGTACTGGTAGTTATTGTACAACATTCTACAACTAACAAACCACTTTGCTATACAAACAACTAAACAACAGCAAAAGATAAACTGTGGCTGCCTTTTACTTCTAAAACACCTGTCAAAGAAATCCCTCAAATTATATTTTTAACAATTAATCACGCTGACTCATATATGCTACTTGCCTGTTATTTACCCTACCTAGGCGCGTGTGCAACAAACCCCTATGAAGCCTCTCGCTATGGTTGCTGTAAGACTATCGTACATGTACATGTACATGACTCTCCACACCAAAATGGTTGTGTCGTAAATACCTTCAGAATCGTAATTCTTAAATCTTTTTATTTACCATAGTTTCTTTTCATATTAACACTGAAATAAGCTAGCGTGCATTTGTACGGTACCGCAGAGTTTAATGATTACTGATTAGTTGAGGGTTAAATACTTCATTGAGAGATTACTAATATGGCGGTTCTTTTGGAAAATACACGTACCACCGTGGCTCAAATAACATGTATGGCTGCATTTTCTGGTGGGTGGATATCTGTCAAATAGACGTCAAGTATGGTAATACATGTTTTTCATTCCTTATCCTACCAGTAAAGTTAGAAAAAATACTTGTTTCACTTCAAGACAGCACATATCACATGAGCCATGTGGCATCATTAGGCATGAGATCTCATCTTCGGCGATCGACAGTAACAATAAATACCGGTAATCGAGAAGAAAAGCTCTAAAATTTTCAGACTTAGACCTTGGCCCGCAGATAAGCCGACCCACCCCCCACCCCCCTTCTTCACGGCTTTATTTTTTCCTAAATTCTTGGCTTATACGCGAGTATATACGGTACTTCAATTTATTTCAGTCAAAAAGAAGTCACCAATTTGAGATAACGGGGGGAAGGGAGGGGCATTCAGAACCACAAGAAAGAAAACAAAAATCTGAATCTACCCCAATCACTGAGATAAGATGATTTGTTCTCGTATTCAAAAGGACACTTTGGATTTCGTAAGTAGCAAAGGTAACAAATTAAAACGATACGATCAAAGGAAATTCAAATTATGTTTAGACTTAAAATATAGATGTGCAATTAGAAAGATCACAAAACTACAAATTTTCAGATGACACAGGTTGAAATTAACAGGTACGAAATAACAATGACGAACCAGCGCTGCCAGTACCGCCATGTAAACAGCATCTTCGTGTCGCGCTCCCAGTGCAAAGCCCGCTGGCGTAATGTCCGCTACACTGGAGGCTGTCCTCCTGGCAAGTTCCACCCTGAGACAAACATCCAGAGTCGTCACCTAGAACATTATTATTATTATTATTATTATTATTATTATTATTATTATTATTATTATAAAGAGAAATTAGTGCCGTACAATCTAAGAGACGAAACATAATACTGGCGACATTTACGAGCAATATGTTCCAGAAAAGCAGCGTAACCTCACGATTTCAACAGCCACTGATTGGCTCCTCTAGATCTTATCATTTACGAACTCTATTTTTAGCTTTGTATTCCCCCACCCCAATTTCATCCATGGAGATGAAATTTTGAGTTTATAAATAGGTAGAAACTATCCAATTTCGATTTCGATATTCTAAGACTCACCTTATACCATGCATGGCAAGCCACATGAAATGACACTGCAACATATATGCACACACGCAGGCATTTGCAATGTCTCGTTTACAACGTTATACCACAACAATCATGCAGAATATCAAGATTCTTTTAAACAATAAATTATCATTTCTCCACTGCTGCTGTGTCACTTATAAAGTGTTACGACTCCAAAATAAAAACTACAACAGGACAACAGAAACGAATCAGATGAAAGAGGTTTCAAGTCGGAATGTACAGAAAACATAACAAAACATATCACTTGCATCTGTCTGATTAAATGTCTTCAAATTACAGGTTTGAAGGACAAACACGGGGCTGATAATCAAAAGGAACTCAGCAATGCCATAACTTTTGAAACAAAATGTCTTAAGATATACATGGCGTATAAAGCATCGTGAGCATAACGTCACGTTTAACGAGGACGATCACTTTACCTTGTACTAGAGTCGAACACACAATCAGTACAAGTATAGACTTCATGGCAGTGATCTGACACTTGCTCTGTCCCGTTCCCTCATGTACTAAAACGTGAATAATGTTCTGTTCTAAGATATAAGACCAAGATATTGAACAGCTCTATTAGTAGTTACGTTAGGCCGTTTCCCAGTACATGATAATATGGATCTATATCCGCATTTGGACGATTGTACATGTTCCTGACGCGTGTGTTGTACGCAATTATGTACATGAAATAAAGGAAAGGCTTGTGAATGGTACACAAAATAAAGGAAAGACTAGTAAAAGACACACACGTTTATTTCTCTCTCTCTCTCTCTCTCTCTCTCTCTCTCTCTCTCTCTCTCTCTCTCTCTGTGGTTCAAAACATGAACAAAATTTCTCAGAAAAACGTATTTAGACATACGATGATTTTTCCATTCATCTATTAGCGAAATATAGTTTTTTGTCACCATACAATTTTTATATATTACATATGGTGTACATATTGCTACCCTCTTCCATGAATAATTTGTTGGTTAGACAAGAAGTAAAATATGCGTTTTATTTATAATAAGGAATTATATTACTCCATATCAAACTTTGACTATTTTTATTAATGTATTTATAACATCGACCTATTTATATTGATTTTTTTCTTGACAATCGAAGTATGAATTAGGAAATTGTCACAAAAAAACAACGAAAGAAAACAAAACACAAAACACCCTAAACCGACTGTATTCCTAACAGAAAATAAACCCAAAACAATTTGTTAAAACTTTAATGTAGTAGATTAACTGATTCAAGCACAAAATGATTAGATACTGTAATAAATTTGGAGATGCGCATTTGGTTATAGCGCCTAGTTTAAGGAATTCTAAGATTTGTGTGATTACTTGTTTGATTATTGGAATTCGGTGCAATGGAAATATTCCTTAGCCCGAAATAATTAGCCAATTACTAGGAGCGAACGTCACGGAGTGAAGTGTTAGTGAGTTTCAATGATGACATGGTTAACTTTTAGTGAATTCAGGTCAAAACTGCATGAAGTATCCCTGGAATAGTATAGTCCCTATTAAAATCTAGTGGTGTACATTGGTGTTGTGACTGCAGTGGCAGTATTTACAATGGAATAAACAAGAAGGGACTCGGCAGATACCGTTTATGTCGTCATGATGGCAAATGTGATGCTGTTGTACTGGCATAATGTGCCTTGAAACCATGGACTGACTGGCCTAAGGTGGCGTAGTTAAAATAGTTCCCTGTGTTAGGGGATAGTTGTAGAGTTTCTACGACGTGAACTGCTGACGGTATGGAAAGTTGATGAAGAGAAACTATGCAGATGTGTGGTTGATAGATATTTGGCAAGTTGTGAGATCTGTGGTCTTGCATTGATTAGAGTAAAATTTATGTATTGAATGGACACGTCGGGCTTTCTAATTTACAACTGAAGTTGTATAGAAGTTTTTGGAAATTTGGGGTAAACTTATGACTTCTAGAGGGAATCGCGCCAGGTTTTGACACCGCTCGGTCAAGCAAAGACCCCTGGCTTGTAACAAAACTATTTCTCTCCCAGAATTGAGGAATACATTTACATGCGATGACAATATATCTAATGTATCCAATATTGTTTTACGTTTGTGCTCTGACTGTTTTGCTCGGTCACTATCGTGTTTACAGAATGTAAGGTCTTTCAGCCAGTGCATGGTGATTGTCAAACTGCTCCATCTTGCAGGTAATAGGTAACACAAAACATATAAATAAAAAATACGCTTGTGCTATAATATATACACACCTAGAGAGTGATAAACTATAAGAACAACTGAGAGAGAGTATGGTCTAGTAAAAGTTTTTAGTCAGTCTTGGTAAATCATACAGCTTGATTGTGTAAAAGAAATACATATAGCGATATTCAGCTTTTACACAAATTTGATAAAATACCCTTCATAACATGTTCTGATAAAAAGTTCGCTGAAAGTAGTGAACGATGCACAGTGTATTAAAACCTGCATCTAAAATCTCTCATTTCTATCTGAAAACATTTCTCGCCGTTTGCTTATTTCTGTAACACAAAAGCTCCCAAATCTCATATGATAGTGATAGTTCTGGTTTATATGTTGGAAGAATCATAATTTTGTAATTTAGCATTACTTAATCCTACACAAGAATATTTCTTGGACCACTTCTCTTTAAAAAAAAGAAAAAAAGAAATACCTGAAGGCGCCCTGAACAAAGTTTTATTTCCCTTGAAGACCACTTTAAAAAGCAAAAATATTTTATTTTTCTTTATGATATATATATATATATATATATATATATATATATATATATATATATATATATATATATACAACATATGGTGAATGTGTATATAAGGAGAGAACTGATCAATAATTTTCATTGATTCATTCCTATTTTGTAATCACTCTTACTTTTGTGTTCCTCTTGAAAGATCAAGTCTTCTTGTCTACGTTCGTGTTTTATGTTGTAGTTAGATATTGTTTGAGTGGATAAACATTCGGTTGCACTGTTTAGTGGAAATAGAAAGTGCTCATTTTTTTGTTGCTATAATAATAGTTTCTAACTATTGAGAATTATTCAATGGAGTTCTGAACAACGCCATTTTAACAACATAACGCTTCTTTGCGGACCGATATATGTTCCAACTCTGAACATTATACGGAACTTTTCAATCTTTTGGACTTTAACTTTTTCAGAATTATTTTGTATTTACTTCATGCGTTCCTCTCACATTTTCATTTTTAACTTTGACAATTAAATCATTTATTAAGGTTTACAAAGCTTGTTCATTTTGCTTCTTTCTTACTTAGTTTATGATCATAGAGTCGTAAACATTCTACAGGACAGCCGTCCAGAAAAGAGATAAATGAGTAACATAATGACCGGTACCATGTCAGTGTATTGTATCAGTAACCATCTTTGAAGATATTATCAATGAGTTTGTAACATGCGCAACCAATAGGTTTTGTTATGCAGAAATTGTTGAATATAGGTTGAATTCACAGATGCAATGCATTTTGAAAAGATATCGAGGTTGATATTACAACTACTTATTATCCTGCATGCCAATATCAATCAACATTTATAGATTATTATTATCTTATGAATGTCAATCAGTAATTACAACCATCTAATTGTTTATTAACAGGCTTATCATATTTATTACGTTTCAGTTTTAAGTGTAATACTCGTTACATGCTTCATTGGACGAGTTTTACAACTACGACTTTAACCATTAATATATTATTAAGCAAAGTTAATATGTATTGATTCATATGAAATAAATCAGAAACCTAGTCAAGACTAACCAGTGAATCCATGCACGCAGCATCTCAGTTACGAATGCCCAATGTTGACGTAATATCAGCAATAGGTTATCATACACAGAATATGTGAGTTTCTTTAACCACATTATCATCATCTGTCAAAATCTGATGTATAACAAGATTACAACATGGAGTGTATATTTAAGGATGACGGTAATTGTAATAGACCATGATGATAAATAAGAGAAAAAACAGAGTTGCATATAAATGCTTTTCATGGCACTCTTATTACATTTTTGATAGACGACTGTGCTAACAATTTTGAAGTTTGCTTCAGTGGTAGGCAACACTGTATATCTCTTCGGATATTTGTACTATGTATAATAATAAGGTAATCCATTTTAGAGGGAAAACAAGGTTTACAGATGTCAATTTAGAAAGACAATAAATTATTGTATGAAGCACTTTGCGGCAAATGTTTGTACGAGAAGTGGTGTAGTTGAAATTTTAAAACAGTATAAAAGAAATAGGACACTTATTCCTCTTGAATTTGTGTTTGGCCATAAAGTGTTAAACTGGTACAGTAACTATATGAAAATGTCTTTATGTTAGCCACTGAATCTCCCTTGTCATTATAACAACTGAATACAATCTTTTTAACAGCATTAGTTTAGTACTCATTGCTGTACATTAATTACTGTACGATCTCTGATAATTTAAAACTGGGTTGAAGGTCGATCCTTGTACATATTACATTTTAGATTCTTTATGATCAAACATTTCTTAGTATCATTACATTATATATTTCCGTCGTTGTCAGTTCTAAACAAATAGTGCTCAGTTGTAGGAACACGCAATTTATCTGTAGGCACACCACATAATTCATCTTTGAAAATCCCTAGACTTTCTAAGTCATTTGAGAATCGACAAATATATAACATTTCTTGTAATCACTTGTGTAGTCAAATTTAATATGATGCATTATGTCATTGTAAAAGTTGTAATTCTCTCCATGAATGCACAACGAATCTGTATCAGTGTATCACAATATTATTCTGTTAGCTTATTGTAGCATCAATCACTTTCATTACTCTAGTTCTGTGTAACCCTCATAAGTATACTTAGTGACTCTTATTATTCTTCGAAACAAGACGTTTTCATCATGGATTAGTCTTTTTTTAAACGGTAGATCTTTCTGATACTTTCAAATTCGTATTATTTGAGCACATCGCTACCCAAAAGTGTTCATGAGCTTTGAAAAGTAATTTCTTGAATTTGTCTCAGATTTGCATTCAGTTAAATAAAAGATTGAACAGTGGTTCTTTGTTGAATAACGCAATTCAATGTCTCTTCCTTAGTTTCAGTTGTAACAAAGCATACACCTTACAATTACAATAATGAATGACCTTTTTTTCTTTTTTAACGCGCACAATAACCCCTGTGCATTCTTTTTTCTCTATTAATTTCATATGATTCTTTACAAACGCTTTTTACCATCCTTTATACATCTGTAATTCAAATTAAACTCATTAAATGTAGGATATCAGTACTTACTAGTTAATGGATTTTTTGGTTTTTACTTCGTCTGTGATGATTCCCTTTCGTAAATGTGACAAACGTTGGTGGCATTAAACTGTTTCCTATCGACTTTCGTGAATTTTGTTGGTCGCCTTATATGCTCTAAATTTGATCCACACCGATTTGCAATCTTTAGCAAATGCTCATAAATTATTTTAAATGCAACAGTGATGCTTATATACTATAGCGTTTAAGTCTTTCTGTGCAGACTTGATTATATGCACCTTTGTCTTCATGCAGTTTTAACTGGTAATTAACATGATTTAGGTACTTTCAAACGTGCATGACTTGTTTGTCCCTCTGAGACGACACACATAACAATCAATATTGTATTCCACAACAACATTCAACATGACCGACTGTTTCTCATTCTGTCTCTCTAACTGGTGTTTATGTCTGTCAATGATTTCATATAAATTAAAAGATACATTGATTTAATTTTTAATTCCGCAATTTTATTTATTTTTACGTTTTGATTTACAAGACCAGCAGGTACACTTGTCAATGTTATATTTGCGGAGTATATATGTATGATATCTTTTGCGTTACAGAAGATCAAACATTTTCCTCTTTTTATCCATTCCCATTTGGGTATTTCTATACATGATCTTTTTCTCAATGGCTGGTACCAACGGACATGTAATGCTAACATCTTTAATACCGAGGTATGAGTTTGTATTTTGACTTAT
The DNA here is from genome assembly GCA_016617855.1 of Megalonaias nervosa. Taxonomy (NCBI): domain Eukaryota; kingdom Metazoa; phylum Mollusca; class Bivalvia; order Unionida; family Unionidae; genus Megalonaias; species Megalonaias nervosa. The sequence goes on along the minus strand of JAECUM010015614.1, from coordinate 14,668 downwards.
TTCCTAACGAAATTGTTTGTGTGTGTGTGTTTGTGTGTGTCTGTGTATGTCTCTGTGTCTATGTGTGTGTGTATGTGTATGTATGTGTTACATAAAATAGTATTTCATTATAATTTTGAAAGCTTTTGTATTGCTATCTTTTCTGGGTAGTATGTATGATGTTCTTCCCAAACGTATCATTATCTGCATGCAAGTGTCTGATCATCAATATGAAAAGGTTTTCATATAGGCGAAGGTCGTCCAAAGTTCGGTTAAAATACCACCCGGTAGATATACATAGTCTTCACGGAATAATTTCGGCGAATAAAAAATTAAAAATACGTATCCTTGAGGATGATTGGATGATTTTATTCTGATGTGTTTCTTGGATCTTTCGAGTAATATATATTATGACTTCAATTTAATTTGTTTATTTTATTTAAAAAAAAAAAAAAATTTCACTGTTAGACGAATTATCAAACCCATTTATATCACCAGTATTTATTTCTTAACGTTCATTCTCTGTACTTATAAATCTACTAGACTTATACAATTTGTCCATTTTGACATAAATTCAGAATATGTTTCCGAAATATCCACACAATATCCTCTCGTTTACAACTTTGACCTCCTTGTTTTGAAAACATTCTTCATTGAAACTAGATAGGTATCGTTTTGCAGATAGATTTATCTTTATGAAATCATAACGGTCTGAACAGACAGTTTTATGATTCGGTGTGTCAAACATATCATTTTTAGGCAAATAGTATTATGTCGTTGGATCTCTCCATCAACTCGCACAATACATCTACCAGTTTTCTACTTTGACTTTCTGCTGCAAAGTATTTTCTTGTCAGATTACAAAAGAAAATATCCCATGTTCTCTTTCTCCCAAAACTCCTGAACTTTGTGGTAGTAAAATTCTTTACCCTTATCAGACTGTGTCTTCTGAACATCCTTTATATGCTTTTTTGTATATCACACCCACTTTTTGGCTTCAGTTTCTCAGCTCATGCACAGTTTGAGAATATAACTCCCCCCTCACTGTCATTGAGAATTCGCGTCATTTACATAAATCCTTTTCAAAGGAATTATTTTTTTCTCACTTAATGTGAATGGAGATTGTTGAGTCAACAGCTAGCTCAATTTATTGTATATGACCCTTTCTCCTATTTCTTAATTTGCTACGCCGATGTATGACAACATCATATTCTACAAGACTTTCGTGATCATGATACAAATATATACGATATTGTTTCTCCATTTTTAACATAAACACGTTATTTTAATTGTCAAGTATAATAAATTCATCGATGTTTAGAGAAGTGAAGGAAAGAATGGACAATTTTATCAGCAGGTGAATGATGTCGATATCTAGACATTATGCTTATTTATTTTTTCGCTATAGCAAAACTTCTCCACAGGGGATTTTAATTTACTGATAATTTTGCATAACTTACAATCTGAATCAAAATCCACTCAAGTCAAATGGAACCAATTCGATGTCATATTCTCGGTTTCGGGCTCAATCCTCACCCTAATCAAGCTGTTATTAACGATGGGGATCTAACTTACACTGTTATAATTTTTGGTTTGTGTCTTTACTCAAGGCGGCTTAACATTACATATTGACTGTGTATTGTAATGTACATTAACAGGTATTAGACGAGGGCGCTTGGTGCATTTCAAGTGAAGCCTGAATTAAAGTGGCTAATCAAAGCAATTACTGATGCATGAAATGACTAATAGTGGCAATTACTGATGCATGAAGCTAGCTTGAAATTGTGGTCTCACTAGCGTTCACTTCCTGGTTACTCAACTCTCATGACTATCTCACCTTAAATTTTGTATCCAGTGGTGGACAATGATGAGAACTTCTTAATAAGATTTTATTAGAAACTATTTTAATAAAAGAACACAAACATCTCTGGTTTTTATTAATTAGTGCTCGTGCTTCTTCTTGGATATCATAGAAAATAAAGATGTTTTCATTAACTGTTTCGTGACCCAAATTCCATGTTACAACATTTGTTAGGTCAAAAACAAATTGTGTCTAAATTTATTGTGCTCGTGATACATTATGTTTACAGTGGTTGCAGGAGAAGAACATCATGGCTAAGAAATTGAGTGATATAATTTGGCATAATGGATATTATGGAGATTTAGACGGACATGACTCATTCCAGATTGTCAGACGTCAATTAAAATTAGGGGATATTTTATCACGAACCTGGGGTCAGAGCCTTTCCTACACCATGTATAAATTGAATAGATTTTAAGCCAGCAGTTGTGCGTTTTTTGTAAGTACGTATTCTCAAAGCGGAGATTTGACAATCAGTATTTGCCTGTTTTAATAATTAGGCGTTCACATACGACGTGCTATGCTTATGCAAAGATTAATAATTCAAGGGAGGTAACTTTCATAATAGAAGTTTTCGTTTGTTATACTCGCTTCATGAATTCTCAAAGGAGTTGTGCAGAAGCTAGTTTCACAATCCTTTATACAGAAGTTTGGATCATTCTCTTCCGCAACCAAAAGTCCAACTATCTGATGTAGAATAATAATATAGTTTATATTTGAGTTCCCCAGTTTATTCTATGTTGCAAATTGGAAGACCTTTTTTATTGAGATAGCATCTCGCGCTATTTGCAATTAACTCTTGTGTAATTTAATAGTGAGATCAATACCATCCTACGGCTAGAGGAAGCTGGAGGCCTTTATGTTGGCCTGCCCAGAATGATTTTTTTGAGTCAGTAGGGTTTACGTAGTATGCAAGATACATACTATGCGAGATAGCGAGAAGATTACAAATTTTATGAAATAAGCAAAGTACCCAGGACAACAGACTGGTATACAGCCTGTTTAAAATCGTATCATAATTATCACGTAATCAATTAGATAATTTCGTAGAATATTTAATAATAATTCAATAAATAATGACGTGATCATTGAAAAATGAAGAATTGTTTATTTGGCTACCGTAGTGGTTCATTCGTTTTGTGATGGACTAATCAAAACTCGATGACGATGCAGATTTATCATGACAACTACATATCATGTTCACTTTTATATTTTATACTGAATGTAGGCGAAGATGTAACATTGTGACCTCTGACCTTTGTTATAAATATACGGAGACGATATGACTAATTTGACAGACTATAACTGGATAATTGTAAACTATTGCTGAATTAACATTTGGAACCCTTGGTTAATTCATAGTATGACACAGATATGTACAATTACAATAACTGAAAATTCTTTGTAACTGGTATTAGGGAAACATCGCGCTGCCTATAACAAGCAGCCGAACAATATGACTGTTCCTCTGTGATCCAGAAATGAACGCACAATAGTCTAAAGTACACTAATTTTAGCAGTTTTTGAAATAGGGAAAATTAACTTTCGCAGAGTAGATTTAAAGTGATACATATGCTGTTTTGTCCTTTTCTTTCTTTTTCTATTACGCCCATTCCCAAAAGAAAATCGACGACATGAAATCGAAAAATGTATTCCGTTTATTCATTCATTATCTTAGATGAATCATCCCAGAAGCACGGGGTCTTGAAAAGGTAGACAGTCGGTCGAACTATGTATATACTACGATATACGGATAAAGTATTGAAACATAAGTAGGAATAACAGAATTATTTTGCAAATTACTGCAAGAAGAATATATCCGATCGAACACTTTTATTTTTTCAATGGTCTAACGTTAATTTTGTTAACGGTGTGTACAAAAGGTGTTCATGATATCCAGTTTTATGGTTTGGTATGGCTGTAATGAGGCCACGTTTGGATTTCATGGTACAAAGTATCGCCAGGACATGAAGTTGGATTCACGTCTCTGTGACCGTACAGATGATAACCACTGGCCACTTTTCCAAGTGAGATTCCGCGTTGAATCATGTGTTTGACAGCAGTGAGTGCAGCAGCAGGTGGCTTACTGCCGGTATAACTTCCAATAAAGGATAAAGCTATTCCGCGTTCGTTTTATCGCAGGGTATGTGCCCCAATTCGATTCCATTATTGCCCTTCATAAATAGTGCCGTCTTCCGCAACTAGAAAATTGTTTCAAACATCTTCCCAACCTGTATTAAAACAAAGTAAAATGCAGGTTATTTAACGATTTCAAATTAACGTGAGAAGACTCTTCATATTTTTGCCATTAATTAATCTTTATATGCACCTCTTGCAGACCAGCATATACATAATGATAGATTTGTTCAGCATATTTGGTTATGACGAGCAAGTCATACTGTAATAATAACACTCAACATAGATATAGAGAGCACTTGGAGAGAATATCACGGTCATGAAATACAGGCCGAGGTATTAGAATTTATGATTTTAACCATCCCTATTATTGGCGGATAGGTCCGATTGTGTTTAGACTGAACCAAATGTGTAATTGAGAAGCCGGCGTTAAATGCATCAATCCTAGCATTTTTCTATTTTCCGAGGTGAGTAAAATAAATTGGACTAATATATTCAACTATATGAACTCTGGAGAAAAATATTCATTTTTGTGTTTTCATAATATGAAAATACTGATTACGTTGCTGTCAGTAACGACACTTCAAGAATTCTTGTGACGCCAGTGCATCAACGGGCAGGAAGGCAGTTTATAATGACCATCTGAGTTTGTTTATTTTTTACTTCAGAAAAGACTGAGAACGGCCAGAGTGTACATTGTTAACTGAACTATCGCTTTAATGTAAATATGACCACAGCAATCCATTATCTTACAATAACAAAATTCTCAGTATCGTTTAAAATAGTCACATAAGTTATCTCCATTAGAATGCAACGCACACTTACCTTATTGCTACCAACATTTATAAAAGTAATGACGTGTATATTTTAATACCCATCCTCTAAGTAACAACGTAGTTTTAGTGGGGAAATTTTGTTTTGTATATAAACATCGAATTATTTCCATATAAACAACGATGATTTTTATTATCGACTATCATGAATATGTATCCATCATTTTCATATAAATTTAGTGTTTAAATGTAGCATTGGTATCGCATTGTGATAAGCACTTATGAAAGTCATTTATCTTCTGGTATAGAAATGCTTCTTCCTTTCGTATTGGAAAAGAATGCACCTAACGCCTGAGGACAAGGGAGGACGTCTAATTGCCAGTAAAAGATACAAAGTAATAAAGACGTACATGTAAAAATCAACATTGCGTAAGAAACAATGATGAACGAACATTCGTAAAATGAGAACATTATACTGTGATGTATCCGATGTTAATAAATTAAGTATATTGTTTTAGACCAATCAATAAACTCTATTTCAGTCAAACAGAAGTCACCAATTTGAGATAACGGGGGACGGGAAGGGCATTCAGAACCGCACAAAAGAAAACAAAAATCTGGATCTGCCCCTAACATTGACGTAAGACGATTTGTGTTAAATAGGACATTTTGGCTTTCATAAGTAGTAAAGGTAAGAAATTAAAATGATACAAACAATGGAAATTCAAATACTGTTTAGGCTTAAAATATAAATGTGCAATTAGGTAGAGTCATAAACTACAATTTTCTCAGTGACACAGGTTAAAATTAAAAGGTACGGAATAACTATGTCTAACCAGAGCTGCCAGTACCGCCATGTAAACAGCATCTTCGTGTCGCGCTCCCAGTGCAAAAACCCGCTGACGTAAAGTCCGCTACACTGGAGATTGTCCTACTGGCGAGTTCGGCCCAGAGACAAACATCTAGAGTCGTCACCGAAAACATAATGATGATGATTATGATTATGATTATGATTATCATTGTTATTATTATTATTATTATTATTATTATTATTATTATTATTATTAGTATTATTATTATAAAGAGAAGTTAGTGTCGTACAATCTAAGAGACGAAACGTATGATACTGGCGAAATTTACGGAAAAAATGTTCCAGAAAAGCAGCGTTACATCACGGTTTCATCAGTCATTCATTGGATCCTCCAGATCTTATCATTTGCAAGTTCTATTTTAGCCTTGTATTTCCCCACGCCAATTTCCTCCATGGAGTTGAAATTTTTCGTTTATAAATAGGTACAAACTATCCCATTTCTATTTCGAGATTCTATGACTCACCTTATACCACGATGGCAAGCCACATGAAATTACATGCCAACATATATATATATATATATATATATATATATATATATATATATAGATATAGATATATAGATATATATACTCACGCAGACGCTTGCAATATCTCGTTTACAACGTCACGGCCTTTTTCTTTGGAAATGATCATTCAGAACACCAAGATTCTTTTAAACAATAAATTATCGTTTCTCCTCTGCTGTTGCGTCACTTATAAAAAGTCATGCCTCCGAAATAAATATAACAGAAACAAATCAGATGATAACAAAACATATCATTTGCATCTGTCTGATCAAATGTCTTCACATTACAGGTTTGAAGGACAACCGCGAGGTTGATAAGAAAAAGCAACTCAGCAATGTCATAACGTTTGAAACAAAATGTCTTAAAACATAGATGGCGTATACAATATCGTGAACAAAGGGTCTATTTAACGGGAAAAACCACTTTACCTTGTACCAGAGTCGAATACAAAATCACTACTAGCATAGACTTCATGGCAGTGGTCTACCACTTGCTCTGTACCGTTCCCTGCTTTATTAAAACGTGAATGATGTTCTGTTCTAAGATATAAGACCAAGATATTGAACAGCTCTATCGGTAGTTACGTTAGGCCGTTTCCCAGTGTATGATAATATGAATCTATAGTCGTATTTAGGCGATTGTACGTACATGCATCGTACGTAATTATGCACATGAAATAAAGGAAAGACTTGTAAAAGACACACAAAGTAAAGGAAAGACATGGAAACGACACACATGGTTTATTTCTCTCCCCCCAACCCCCCCCCCCTCTGAGAAACTTATTTAAACATATAATGCTTTGTCCATTCATCTTTTAGAAAAATGTAGCTTTTTGTCACCATAACATATTATAAATTACATACGCTGTGCATACTGTTACCCTTTTGTTATTTAGACAAGAAGTAAAATATGCGTTACTACATATAAAACATTGGCTATTTTTATTCATGTATTTGTAATATGGAACTACTTAGATTGAATCTTTTCTTGAAAATCGAGGTATGAATTAGACATTTGTCACAAAAAAGTGAACGAAAGAACAAAAAACAAACACCCCAAAATCCACCGCATTCCCAACAGAAATTAGATCCAAAACAATCTGTTACGATTTACTAATTCAAGCACAAAATAATTCGATACTATTTCTCTCCCAGAATTGAGAAATACATTTACATGCGAGGACAATTGAATAGGTATCCAATTTATCCAAGAGTGTTTTACGTTTGTGCACTGCTTGTATGCTCTGCCACTATCGTGTTTACAATATATCAGGTCTTACAGGCAGTACACGGTGATTGTCAAACTGCTGCATCTAACCGGTAACAGAATAAACAAAACACATAAATAACAAATACATTTGTGCTATAATATATACACACCTGGAGAGGGATAAACTGTCAGAACAATTAAGAGAGAGAATATAGTTTAGTAAAAGTTTCTAGTCAATCTCTGTAAATCATTCAACGTGATTGTATAATAGAAATAAATATAATGATATTCTGCGTTTGCGCAAATTTGATAAAATACTCTTCATAACATGTTCCGACAAAAGTTCGTTGAAAGTGAACGTTTCTCGCCCATTCCTAATTTCTGTAACACAAAAACTCCCAAATCTCATATAATAGTAATATTTCTGGTTTATATGTTGGAAGAACCATAATTTTGTCATTTGCATTACTTAATCCTACACAAGAATAATTCTTGGACCTCTTCTGTGTAATAAAAAGAAATACCCGAAGGCGCCCTAAATAAAATTTTTTTTTATTTCCATTGTAGACAACTTTAAAACGCAAAAATTATTATATTTTTATTTATGAAATCCAAGATCCAGAACAGTTCCTGGACTTCCCCTATATCTTAATAACAAAAATGACCGTAGGTCTCTAGAACAAAGTGATATTTTAGTGCGGAACTACTCAAAAGTTATATTGTTTCTTTTTAATTCATTATTCACTCATTCTCCTATTATTGCTACTCTTTTGTAGTTTTGTTCGTATTATTATTATTGTGGTTACAAAAGTCTTTATAGCCACTATCAAACTTCAGTTTGCTGATTAACTCACTTTTGAGCCAACGTTAGTCCATTGGATACACCGTGTAACAATTTTTTTTTTGTTCCCGGGTAGTAAGTGTTATTTCCTAATTGCTTATGCCTCAGAAGTATAGAAAATGGCTATTATTCCCCACAAGGTTTGCTTTTGTGACCAGGACAGTGATATTTTTAAATTTACCTATTTTCCAGAACATTCCAGATAGATGCAGTGCTGAGTAAACTTGGAGTAACTTTTGAACTTTCTAGAACTTTCCAGTAATATAAATATTAGTATAAACACGGGGGCTTTAAGCTCACCAGTTCAGTTTAGTTCCAGCTGCCTAAGTGGATACATATCTGCATTTTTCTGACATGGCATCAAGAGGCTGCAAGCATCCGGCAGACGAATTTTGCTATATCTGCGGCCAATTTATCAAGACGAGCGTAAAAGTACTCCGCGGAAGCATCTGCTAGAGGCGTGAGGCCTACAAGGCCTATTTCGGCATGCCTGTCGAGAATCAAGACAAACCATGGGCACCTCATTTCACCTGCGAGCACTGCAAAAAACTCCGGAAGGTAAGATGGACAAGTGTTGCTCGGAATGTTATGTTATAAAATTTTTTAAAGTTTTTAAAACTGTAAAAGTTTAAATTTTAAAATGTTTTACAATTTTCAGTGTTATTGAAAAAATATATCATATACGAAATATCTTGCGAGAATCTCTTACACATTAGTCATGGGTGAAATAAAAGTATTTTTGTAAGATGGTACAAAGAGGAAAAGAGAGCCATGAAGTTTCCTATCCCAAGAATTTGGCGGGAACCCACTGACTACTCAAGCAACTCTTTCTTCTGCATGGTGGACCCTTCCAAACGTCGGTCTGACAAGAATGCACCTGCTATCACGTATCCGGACCTTCCTTCATCCTTCGTCTAAGTGCCACACTGCCCTGAGCTCCCCGTACCCACTCCACCGTATAGAGAGCAGCCGTCTTTAGAAGAGATCAGCAAGTCAGAGAGCGAGAAAGACATTGTAGATCCAGATGACAATTTCAGAGATGGAACTGAGGAGAGAAACCCATAATACACCAATCAAAAAGACCTCAACGACTTGATCAGGGATCTTGTTCTCACCAAGTCCAATGCCGAGCTTTGGACGTCTAGGCTCAAGCAGTGGATGAAAGTGTGCAAGTCGCAGATCAGAAGATGCATCACCAATCTTTTTCCAGCTTCTTCACCCGTCAATATGGGCTCTGCTTCTGCCACAATGTGAACAGTCTGTTCGATGCAATCGGAATCGCCTGCAACCAGAATGAGTGGCGCCTCTTCCTTGACTTCTCATCCAGGAGGCTCAAAGCCATGCTGCACCATAATAGGAATAAGTACCCGTCTCTTCCCCTGGCTCACTCGGTGCACCTCAAAGAGGATTACAACAGCATCAAGACCTTGCTGGACGCCTTGAAGTATGATGAGTACGGCTGGGAGGTCATTGGAGACTTCAAAATGATAGCATTCCTGATGGGTCTCCAAGGCGGTTTTACCAAGTTTCCCTGCTAACTATGTCTTTGGGACAGCAAGGACACCAAGGTGCACTACCACAGGCAGGACTGGACACAGAGGACCGAGTTCTGTATGGGGAGGAACAATGTCAAGTGGAAACCACTGGTGGATCCCCGGAAGGTGCTGATGCCACCACTGCACTTCAAATTGGGCCTTATGAAACAATTTGTCAGAGCTCTAGATAACGAGTCGGCAGCCTTCAAGTGCCTTCAAGACTTCCCTAAGCTGTCTGAGGCAAATGTCAAAGCCGGTGTTTTCGTCGGACCACAGATAAAGAAGATCCTGGAGTGCAATGAATTCCCCGAGAAGCTCACTAGTAAGGAGAAATCGGTTTGGAACAGCTTTGTCGCAGTGGGTCGGTGTTTCCTGGGCAATCACAAGGCCGAAAACTGTGGAGCTGGTTGAGACTCTGGTGAAGAACTACGACACAAAGGACTGCAGGATATCCCTCAAAGTCCATATCCCTGATGCTCATCTTGATAAATTAAAGGAGAACATGGGAGTGTACTCGGAGGAGAAAGGCGAGCGCTTCCACCAGGATGTACTGGACTTTGAACGCCGCTACCAAGGACAGTATAACGAGAATATGAAGGGAGACTACATTTGGGGGCTGATTCGTGAAAGTGATTTACAATATAATCGTAAATATCCAAAAACCACTCGCTTCTAAATCTTCTGCTGTCATTTTTGTATTACTTTAGTATAAATACATGTTAATTTTGACTCATATGTTGTTTTTCTGACTTTATGTGAACGAAAAGACACATATTCGCTCGTTTTCTCATTGGAAATAGGTAGATTTCAAAATATTACTGTCCTGGTCAGAAAAGCAAAGTTTGTGGGGAATAATATTCATTTGCTATACTTTTTAGGCATAATCAATTACAAAATAACACTTAGTACCAAGGAACAAAAACTTGTTACATAATGATACCAACTTGCACTAACGTCGGCCCATCTTTGCTTAATGACACCGTCTAAACGTCATTTTGACACCGTTACTCGTTAGCCTCTATTGTAACTTTGGGCCACCTTTGTCATGATTATCCTTGGGTCAAGAAAAATATAAAATCATAAAAAACAAATAAACGATGATTGCTTGAGAAGGTGGAAAACTGTACAAAAATGGTGGAGCAATATTATATTATTAGAAAGAATTCCATTTCATACTGAACTTTTAACTGAAGAAAATACTACTAGGAGAAATTGTAAAAGATTCGTTCATTGGCAAAATCATTATCTAGCGCTACATACGGATTAATATTAGCATTTCGTATAATATTGCATGATCTTTGCCATACATAATTAGCCATTTTAAGGAAGAAGAAAATGTTTTAATTTAAACTGTATTCTTTGTTTCAAAAATTGTCCATTAAATGCAATAATTTAAAGAATAATCATTCTGTTATTGGCTTCGCATGCATCAAACCATTTCTCGGTAAATATTGTAAGAATTTGTTTCCTACTTTCTCTTATGCATATATATAGTTTTTGTAACTCCATGTACATGATTTTGTGCAATCTTTGTATTTTTTATTCATGGCTGTCAATTATATTGATTGTCTACAGCTGGATATCATAGTGTATTAGGTCTATTTTAAGCTATTAGAAAACGTATAATTGTATGTGATCTATAAATAGATGATGTTGACAGCTATTAATAATAAAATTTTCAGTAAATATGTTTACAAGATTCGGCTTTTTTCTCCTTGGACGGATCGGTCAGATGGTATCTTAGAAGAATTAAGTTCGTTCCTATTGGATGAGGTAGGTCATATGAGTAGGTATCATTAGTAAAATCCGTCACTTGGATAGATAGATAGATAGATAGATAGATAGATAGATTGATAGATAGATATGGCATATAGTTGAAACAGATTCTTGAATGTGTATATAAGGAAAGAACTGATCAATCAGATTCATTGATTCATTTCTATTTTGGAGTCATTCTCATGTTTTGTGTTCCTCTTGAAACATCAAGTCTACATACGTGTTTTATGTTGTAGTTAGATATTATTTGAGAGGATAAACATTCGTTTGCACTATTCATTGGAAATAGGGAAATAGAAAGTGGTCAATGTTTGGACTATAACATTATTTTGGAACTATTAAGAATTATTCAAAGGAGTTCCGGACAACGCCATTTTGACAACGTAATGATTCTTGGCGGACCAAAACATTTCCATTTCCGAAAGTTATACGGAACTTTTCAATCATTTGGACTTTAAAATAACTTTTTCAGGATTATTTTGGATTCACTTCATAATACTGTAAGTTCCTCTCATATTTTCATTTATAATTTTGATAAGTAAATAATTTATTAAGTTTACAAACTTGTTCATTTTGCTTCTTTCTTACTTACGTATGATCATAAAATCGTAAAATTTCTACAAGACAGCCGACCAGAGAAGAGATAAATGAGTAACATAATGATCGGTTCCATGTCAGTGTATTGTATCAGTAGCCATCATTGAAGATATTATCAATGCGTTTAACCTATGCAACCAATAGGTTTTGCTGTGCGGAAATTCTTGAATATAGGTTGAATTCACAGATGCAATGCAATCTGTAACAGATTTCACTGTCGATATTACAACTAGGTATAACCCGGTATGACAATATCAATCATCATTTATAGATTATTATTTATCTTATGAATGTCAGTCAGTAAGTACAACCATCAAATTGTTTTATTAACAGACTTATCACATTTTTTACTTTTCAGTTTTAAGTGTAGTATGCGATACATGCTTCACTGGACGAGATTTTACAACTACGCCTTTTACCATCAATGCATTATTAAGCAAGCTAAAAATGTATTGATTCGTATGATACTTAGCAAATCAGAAACCTAGTCAAGACTAGCCAGTGCATCTATGCACGTAGAATCTCCGTAACGCATGCCAACGTAATATCAGCATTAGGTTTGGCAACCACCGAATATGAGAATTATGGATACATCATGATCATCTCTGTCAAACTTCGATGTATAACAAAATACAACAGGGAATGTATATTAAAGGATTACGGTAATTGTAATAGACCATGACGATAAATAAAACAAAAACAGTTTCAAATAAATTCTTTCCATGGCACTCTTATTAGACGACTGTGCTAACAATTTTGAAGTTAATTTCAGTGGTAGACAACACTGTATATTTGTTCGGATATTTTTACAATGTATAATTATATGGTAAATGATTTTAGGGGGAAAACAAGTTTTACAGATATCTGTTAGGAAGGACAATAAAGTATTATATGAAGCAACCACGTGGTACATGTTTGCACGAAAGGTGGTATAGTTGAAATTATAAAACAGAATAAAACAACCGCTATACGTATTTCATCTTCTGTTTGGCAATAAATTGTTAAAGTGGTAAAGTACCCATATTCAAATGTCTTTATGCTAGCCACGGAATCTTCCTTGTATTTTATAACAACTTAATGCAACATTTTAACAGCATTACTTTAGTACTCATTGCTGTACATTAATTACTGTACGATCTCTGATAATTTATAATTTGGTTAAAGTATCGATCCTTGTACAGATTACATTCTACATTCTTTCTGATCAACCATTTCTTAGTATCATTACATTACATATTTCCGTCGTTGTCAGTTCTAAAGAAATAGTGCTCAAGTGTATGACCACGCAATTTATGTTTAGGCACATCACATAAAATTCATCTTTGAAAATCCGTAGACTTTCTAAGTCATTTGAAAATCGACAAATACATAACATTTCTTGTAATCACTTGTGTACTCAAATTGGATGCTATGCATGATGCCATTGTAAAAGTTGTAATTCTCGCCATGAATGCACAACGAATCTGTATCAGTGTATCACAATATTGTTCTGTTAGCTTATTGTAGCATCAATCATTTTCATTACTCTAGTTCTGTATAACCCTCAAAGTGCTTAGTGTATCTTATTATTCTTTGAAACAGCAAGAAGTTTTCATAATGGACTGGTCTCCTTTTAAACGATAGATCTTTCTGATACTTTCAAATTCGTATTTTATTGAGCATATCTTTACCCTATTTTCCTTACACAAAATTGTTCATGAGTTTTTAAAAGTCACTTTCAAAATCATTTCTTGACTTTGTCTCAGATTTGCATTCATTTCAATAAAAGATTTAACAATGGTTCTTTGTGAAATAACACAATTAATGTCTCCTCCTTAGCATACAACTTAAAATTACGATAATGAGTGACATCTTTTTGTTTCGTTTTTAACATGCACAATAACCCCTTTGTATTCATTTTCTTCTCTATTAATTTCATATGATTCTTTACAAACACTTTTTACCATCCTTTAATTAACCTCATTTCATGTATGATATCAGTTCTTCGTAGCTAATGGATTTGTTGGTTTTTACTTCGTCTGCGATGATTTCCTTTCGTAAATGTGACAAACGTTGGTGGCATTAAACTCTTTCCTATCGCCTTTCGTGAATATTTTTGGTTGCATTATATGGTCTAATCTTTTATCCTCGCCGCGTTTGCAATCTTTAGCAAATGCTGATTTATTATTTTACATGATACAGAGATGCTTATATACTATAGTGTTTAAGTCTTTCTGTGCAAATGTAATGTGAAGACAAATTTTTAGTGATGATTATAGCTTTAGAAATTCATAAGAATGCCATGTTTTAATTATCATTAATTTTGAGACATCAGCTTGATTATATGCGCCTTTGTGTTCATGCAGTTTTTACTGGCAGTTAAAACGATTTAAGTACTTTCAAACGTGCATGAGTTGTTTGTCTCTCTGAGACTACACCACACATGACAATCAATATTGTATTCCACAACAACATTCAACATGACCGACTGTTTCTCATTCTGTCTCTCTAACGGGTGTTTATGTCTGTCAATGATTTCCTATAAATTAAAAGATACATTAATTTAATTTTCGAATTCAACAATTTCATTTATTTAAAGTTT
>JAECUM010015613.1:0-36600 GCA_016617855.1 Megalonaias nervosa | reverse complement strand
CATATCAATTTTCCCAGATTCATCTGAGACGAGCTTCCGTTTTACACTATCAATTTCTCGAATACATTTTTTGATAATATTTCCATATCGTTTCGAGTAAAGAATAGGCCTTCTGCATTTTGGACACACTTTCAGACCTATGAGTTTCTCTGAATCCTTGTTATCCATATAACCATCCAGATAAGAAACGGCAAAGATATGTCTGCAGCCCTCAAGTTTGTAAAACGGGACTTTTGGAACATCTTCCACACCAAATGAAATTTTGAAATGAGCACTATCCTCACACTCTCTACAAAAGCATTCCTCGCAGTTAAGTGCAATGCACTTGTGTCTGCACAAAGGTAGTACGTTTCTGCAAGGGACATTGCATCTGTCTCTGTTACAATCTTCGTAGCACATTCGTGTGCACTTGAAGCCACTCGGACAGAGTCTTCGACATTCCCACTTACAAGGTTTAGGGCAAATAATGCACGACTCTGCGCATCTTTTGCTACACTGACGGTGTTCACATATATTCATGCACTTATTCGTACAAGGAGGACAAGGCACTGTGCAGTCTGCCTGGCAAAGATGTCCACAAATCAATACTTGCTCACATTTCTCTCTGCATGGTCTGTGTAGTCGACCCTGATGACATTCGCCACATGTACCTGAGCAAGTGTGTCCACAGTCAAGCCTTTCCATGCAACGAATCTTGCACAAGAAGTGGTTTTGATGTGAGCATGCGATCTGGCACTCATGGCCGCATTTGCCTGTTACCTTGACCAGCTCCATGCAATCTTGTTCATTGTTACATACCTCGCCGCATCTTTTTTGGCATTTATGGCCACATGGCAATTCATTCTCGCACCTGACATCACATTTCGCTTCATTGATATCCTCAAAGCACTTCTTAATCTTTGTGTGTCCACATCTCGGGAGTATTACTTCGAGATTTTCCGCGCATTCTCCAATTGGTTCGTAGCAAAGCTTGTTATGACAGTGTCCATTCTTGCAATATTTCTTGCAGGACTTTTTGCAGGGCATTTTGTGATCCAGGTCGTAATTATGACATTTTCTACTGCATGCATGACCACAGACCATGCGAAATTTACAAGGCAGACTACAACCTCCATCCATATATTTCTCAAAATCTTGTGGAGTCGTAACTATCATCTTGTTCTCCTTGTGATTAGAACACTTAAGCTCAAGTTGTTTTCCACAATGCCCTTTGGCTTCTGCCTGTAAAATAACCTTTTCCCAAATATCAGAGGCTTTCCGCAGACATGTCATATTCCCAATTACATAAAGACCCTCCTGAGCCCTTGACAAGGCGACACATATACGGTTGGCAGCTTGGAGATATCCAATCCGTCCGTGCTTGTTGCTCCGGACCAGTGACAACAGAATGATCCGATTTTCTTCTCCTTGAAAGTTGTCCACTGCTGTAACCCTAACCTCCGGTTTCATTTGAACGTTTCTTGTAACATTTTTGTCTCCAGTACCATCATCACACTGCTCGGTGATTGAACTCATTTTCAAAAAAAATTCATCAGTCTGTTCCAGTTCTCTAAGTTTTTTTCTTAGCAATTGTACCTGATCTTTGTACATAGACAACACGGTTATCTCGCGTTGATCGTACCCTTGTAAACGAAGGTGCCGGTAAAGCTTTACAATGAACTCAGCCTCGTACGTATTGCTGTGACTTAAAGACTCTTCGGCATCATCTTCTTCTTGTTCGTGTTCTATGAAATACAGATTAGTTGCAATACCCTTGATATCTGAATATTTTAAAACAGATTCGTGGTTGCTCAGGGACTTGTAGATATGTGGTACAAGCAATGAAGCGATCTCTGGACGCATACGATGTTGATTCTCCAACCGCTGATAACATATCCCGCTGCGGATGAGGCGCTCAAACAGTGATACATCAGTGTGGTGTGTCCGAGCTAAATTGTAGTCATTATAAGCTGGCCTGAGCTGTTGGTGATCCCCGATCATGATGAGGTGTTGACATGCAGAGGTCAAAGCACCTAAAATATGTTGTTCGAATACCTGGGCAGCTTCCTCAACTATGACTATTGGCGGTGCTACCTCCTGTAGGATACACGTGTAACGGGTCGCTGAAGTAGTTGTCATAGCCACAATGCGAGCGTGTTTCATGATTTTACAATCTAACAGACTTCTTGCTTCACAGTATCTCCTGGAAGCAATATTATATTCCCTCTCATATTGATGGAGTCGCTGACACAAAGGCAGTGTCGCTTCATATACCCAGTACCTGTACAATCTCCATCTGTCAGCCGGAGGCAATAGCCAAATATCCCTTAACATCATAGTTTCTTCATTTGTCATGCGGTCTATAACAGAAAGTTCTTGTAACATACCTGTTAACAAATTTCTGGTTTCATTCTTCCTAATGAATCGGTAAAATGGATCATTAAGTATGATCTCCTCACTGATTGCAACAACTGGTCTACTTGCAGTATCATTTTGAAGTGTGAGGGTGATATCCCATCCACCATCTTCATCATCTAGTACTCTTTCAAAATCTTCGTTCACAATGTCCTTCTCTGTCATGTAATCTGAATGCAACGTTTGTTTATGTTGGCTCTTTGCTACCTTTCTACTTAGAAGCGAAGGTAAATCAAGCCAAAACCATAAGATGGATCCATTCATTGGCTGACGTCTTTCTTGATAACGTCGTTCCACCAACTGATAGTACATCCAGCTCGGAATGAGATCTAACTCTCTGAAGGTCTTTTCATGCACGAGACATATTTTGTAGACATTAATAGACTCCTTTAGATCGTTAACATTTCTTTCTATAGATTTCAATTCAGCATAATTTGCTCTGCACGTTCTGTTATTGGACCTCTGCAGCCGTCTGTGAACTTTCAGTGTAAATTTTTCAAAGTCTTCCACTTCACATCTGGATCCAACTCTGACAACGTCAGTTTGGAAACAATTTTCCATGACCGGCGTCTTCAGTAGCAGCTGCAGAAACTGATCGAGAGCGTGATTGGTATAACTTACTAGCAACATAGGAGCTCGTTTATATCCTCTCCAAGCATGTGAGTTGGAAAGAAGCAGCTCCGCTATTCGTATTCCCATTGTAGTCTTGCCAGTCCCAGGTGGACCCTGGATCAATGCGATTTCCTTTGTCAGGGCAAGCTTCAGTGCATGGTACTGGGAAATGTCGAGACCTAACTCAGCAGATGATGGCCATGTTGTTGCATCTCGAAGCTTAGCTGCCTCGATGTGTTTTCTCGGTATGGTCGCGCAGTCTGTGTACCTTGCGAGACAAGCGAAGGATATTTCTTCACACTCCTGAAGGTAATTTGGATGCATTATGTCAAATGTTTGCCCCGAGAGATATTTCCCAAAATGAAGCGTGCATTTCCCATTTTTAAGCCGCAATGCTAATTGTTGTAGCAGGGACAACGTGTGTGAATAAACTTCATAAAATGCACGACTTTCAAGAAGAACGTAAGTTTTGTCCACATGATTAACAATGTTATTATTTTCAAGAAACCTGACATCTATATTCCCATCTTTCAAACAATCTCTATTGACCACTGTTGCATAGTACATGGTCTTAAAGTCGTCATGAGAAAGGCATAAGAGAGAGCCAAACTGCAATACAGAGGGAACGTAAAGTCGTCCTTTCAAGTTAAATTCAAATTGTAATTTCCATACGATGCCGTTGTCAATATTTGAATCTGTTGAAATTAACTGCACTCGTTCAAATAATCTTACGTCTGAACTTCGGAATCTTGCCGTTGATTCTCTTTCTCTGTGGTTGATATAGTAACGTATCCCTTTGCACAGCGGTCGAATGAAATCCTCTCTAAACAGGACAAACATATGTGAGATATAGTGCCGATCACTGTCAAACTTCTGCCCAATTTCGTGCTTGGGTATATCGATTCCTTCCCCATGTCTTATGGTTTCAATTGTTGGCAAAATTGGAAGTGTTTCTGCCAAGAACTTTTCCCGTAATTCTTCATTTTGCTGTTTGTCCTGCAATTTACGTTCAAAGCTCTCTGATATAGCTTTCAGCAAAGTAACATGTCTTTCAAGCCTTCCATCTTCATTGTGATGTTGAGTGATGCTTTCAATTAATGACCTTGCAATCGTTGTATGATTTTCTTCCAAATTCACCGAGTCTATCATCGCTTTCATAATGGCAAGAAGTCCTAAGAGAAACTTGTCTTCCAAAGCATCCTTTGCTGGGTTTGTTCTGATAGTCTTCAGACTATTCATGATATCCTTTCTGTCAAAGAATTTCCTTCTTCTCAAGATGTACATCACCTTCTCTATGCTTGTCGTACAAACATTAGTTTGAGTACATTTGACTAAGATATCAATTAAAGACAATAGCTCTGGGCATTCCTCCTCCGTTCGAAGATATTGGTCGAGTTCATCAGCTCTCGTTGCCAATGTATTTGCTATTTCATCAACGTTGTGGCGGAGATGAAACAGATATGTAAGTGTTCCTAAGAACCTTTGCTCGATACTTTGCTGAGTTTTCGTAGATTTAAACTGTCTGTCTTTCCTTTTATTTTTTGAATTGACACCGATGTCATGTTCATCTATGGACCCATATGTTTCTGAAACCTTTCTTTCAAACGTAGCTTCCTTCCTCTGGATTTCATCAATATGAACATTATGACAGCATCTGTTTCTAGTAGAAGATAATGGCCTTCCCATATTTATTTTCTTTCGATCTATTATGTGGTGGCATCTTTTCTTAAATAAAAAGTGTTTCATGGGCTCAACTTTTTCTAATATCGGGCCACAACATTTGCTTGAATATCTGTCATCAGGATGTTTACCGTATGATAGGAATATGGATTTCTTGTTAAATGTATTGCGATGTCTTTTCCTTTGAGCAAACTTTCCACTTTATCTTTCGTATGATTACTTATCAGATGATATGTATCTGGAGGTTTTACATTTATTCTGATCCTCTTTTGGCAAAGTGTCAGGGGATGAACAGTAAGGTCTTTTGTAGGATTTAACAAATGGGCGTATTTGGTCATGTCGGTCTTTTATCTTACACTGGTTGATTCGTATTTTGCTTCTTCCATCCACGTCTTGTGAAGTTCGTTCATTTTTAAATTTGGAAAACCTGTTACTTCTTCTATCTGCCAATACATCAGTTCCTAACACTGACGCTTGATGGGCTCCGTTAATGGGCGATGAAGTCTTTTCTCCTGACCTGTTGCTTTTGTAAAGTGAATGCAACTGGATGTTGTTCATATTTTGTGAAAGATTAACTTTCCGTTGTTTACTTTCATGTTTGTCTTTCGCTTCAGCTCGCCTTCTTTTCCTGGATATTACACTTTTGGTGCCAGAAGCATACCCTTCTGAGGTCGTTGAAAGTATCTTTGGCTGACGTGGTACATCCTCATCGATCTCTCCTTCTTCTTTCATTTCGCCTCTCCTGGATATGGCACTTTTTGTGTCAGACCTTCCTGAGGTCGTGAAAATTATATTTGGCTGAACTGGGACATCCTCATCGATCTCTCCATCTTCTTTCACTTCACCATTCCTGCTTCTCTCTTGCCCAGCCTCGGAAATTTCGTCGTCTTTGGTTGATTCGTAATCCTTTTCTGATGAGATGGACTTCACATTTCTTAGTACGTGGATGTTTTGCGTGGCCTTATTCCAATGTTTCGCGTCAAAGGAATATTTTAGTGACGTTACTGAAAATTCGTTCGGTTGAAATGATACATCTTCTTCCAGCTCTCCTTCCTCTTTCATTTCGTATTTGGAGTTTGACTCTCTGCAAACATCTGAATCTTCATCCATGTCTTTCGTTAAGTCAAACTCTCTATTCGATGAAATCAAATTAAAGTCACGTAGTCGATTTACATTTTTCGAAATTTTTTTCCTATTTTTTACCGTGCTCCACGTGACACATCAGCTAAAGGCAACTCTTCAAAATAAGCGTGGGTTTCATATATCATATTATCAAGACGTTGTATTATCTTAGTGCATTTCTTGTAGAAAGTGTTGGATAATAATGAAGAAACTGGTGTTGGTGTTGGATAGTAATCAAGAAGCGGTATGTTCGATATTATACAAAAAGCATGTGTTCCGCAACACTCAAAAAGTGACGTTCAGCAACAGTCCCCGAACAATAGCAGAGTTTTTTAACGTCGGATATTTCTGATCACTGACAGTCACGTCGTCCCTTGGGAAGGGAAGCGCGAATTTTCAAGCTGCAGAAAGAAAAACAATTAGGTTCAGCAAGGTTTATTCTACCGGAATATATAACATATCTTCACATCGGATAAGATTTAATAATCTACTACACAAAATATTTCAGATCGGTACCCTAACGGGAGAAACTGAGGCTGCCATTATGCCCCATCAATGACACACAGATAAATTTTCCTGTCGGCATACATATCTGAGATATTTTGTTTACTCCATTCTCGAAAGCCCACGACAACAGTTTCAGCAAGCAGGTATAAATTTGTTAATAAATAAAACTTTAAGTATATTTATCAAATATCACTGAAGGTGTGCATGCAAAAATTAGATAAGTAATATTACAATTTGTTAGTACAATGCATGCACAAAGGCCATATCAATAATTAAGATATCAGGAAATGGCTGTGCTAAAAATTTAAATTGAAACTCAATAATTGAGTAAAAAAGAATAAAATAAACTGAATAAACAACGGAACATCTTTTAGAACGAGCCTCGATTTATTGCATGAACGTGTTTATGTTTAATAAACTAACTAGATTGATGTTTTCCTAACAGTGTTTTCAAATAAAACAAGCCAGTAAATAAACAAAATAACAACATCAACAACAACAAAAACAGCAACAAAAAAAACAACAAAATTAAAAACAGAAGCTAAGAAGAAAAAGATTAGGTCAAAATAAGTGCCCAGATTTGATACTATATAAAACTGTAGCTTTCTAAATACAAAATTTATCCTATGATTGGGTTGACATTAGAATATTTATTTGCCAGCTGAAATTAAGAGTGATAATTGTCGACTGTAGAGTTCGATTGAAGTTACGCTAAGAACGGTAACTCTACTAGTCTTTACCGAAACTCCGTTGCTTTCTTTTTGTTAGGTAGACGGTGACTACTATTATACGCTTAATAAACTAAGTGCCCAATTGGACGTGTTTAATATGTATCTTATAACAAACTTTACTTCCCAACATTTAAGTAAAACTTAACTTTAACGTTTTGAAATTTAGGCACTGTATCTGACGTATGACAACTATTATTATTATTATTATTATTATTTGCTTCAAAATTATAACCAATGCAAGAGAAGTGCACAACATAAATTAGTTTCTTTTATGTCGATTGCTGAAAAAGAGAGAGGAGGTACTCACTAGAAATGTTCCGAAGATTATGATTCAAAAACTAACTTTTACCCCTCAAAGTACATGCAATTTGGCAAGACGACTGCATTTAACTTTTCCGTAGATTTGTGAAACGCTCACAACATTAATGTTACAGCAGCATCATTCGGTTTCTCTCTATAGAGAAAAACGTCGCGAATGTAACACGTTTACTTATTATCTAACAAATGATCGCATGCATGTTGGAACTTTTGACTTTCTGATTATTTCTGTTCAGGATGGGAACGGTTTCTTCTTGATGACATGACCGCGTCCACTTTATCGATTTATGGTAGCCAAACCAGGTTTTCATTCTTTCCTTCAATTTTTCTTTCTCTCAATTCTCTGACATTTGACTTATTCAAATTTATTTCCGAAAAGAAATGTTAGGTACCTGAATCCTGAGACTGAAGAACCTGGGCGCTGTTTTGGCATGTTGGTGAAGATTCCAACACACCACTGCGGAATGTGTGTGGAAAAATAATCATCATTACTAGCGTGTAACATAAATATGTGACTGTTTTGAACTTGGATCTTAAAATGATTTGTTTGTCGCTGCAGAGGAAAAGGCCGCCTCTAAAGGAAAAAAACATATTCAGGAGCTTAAACAAGAATTTGTTTTGAAGGTCGTCATGAAATATTTAAATAGGGGCTAGTATTGGTATATTTCTTTGCAAAACAATACATTATGTTACTGTTCTGTTTCAGAATGAGGGTGAAATTGGGACATTTGGATAAACAGTTGGGTGAGGAAGCGGGTATAGATTGTATGAAATTCATAGGCTGTAAGTGAATGTATGCGCGTATTTATAAATACTTACTGAAAATGAATCTCAAAGTGTCTAGCCGATCCTTTTACCTCTACAGCGTCTCATCTCTGCCATGTTCCTCCTGGAGCTTTTATTGTGTTTGTAAATAAGCACATTGATTAGAAAGAATCAAAACTGAAAGTAGAGTTTCGTACCTTCAGCTTAGTATCACGTGCATGGTTTGACGTAACTTCTGACTACAAAAGGGTTGGCATATCATTTTCCGAAAAGTGGTGTGTGTGTGTGTGTGTGTGTGTGTGTGTGTGATTACCGACATCAGAAGGAAAACCGCAAGTTAATGTACCAACATTACAAGGATATCTGATGTTAGGAGTACTTCCTAATGTTTCCTCCTAATTCTCGTGGAGTAACGTGAACATGTTTAAATATCAGAGTTTCGGGGATTATTAATCTTACATCTTAAACTCTTTGGTAATCTAGACAGACCCGACATCTTGGAATGATATAACAGGTTAAAAATGTGTGTGGAAATAATTCTGCCTTTATTTCACCACCTGAGTGACGATTATCTCTTAAGAATGTACCAAGGTTGTCGCCGGGAAGACTTTCTAACAGTAGACAGACATGGTTATTTTTTATTTTATTGGCTGTGCAAAAATTACTGTATATATCCCTGACAATAAAAGTTCCCAGTCACCTCGTCCCATGACAACAAAACAGTTCCCAATCACTTCGTCCCATGACAACAAAACAGTTCCCAGTGAGTCGTCTCTGGCAGGCTAATCAGCGGAATTCGTTTATTGTATTATTGTTATGCTCGGTACGAGATACATGGGATACTTAGTCTACTTGATTGTTAATGGTTGCTAATAATCAACCCGGAATTGTAGTACTACCGATCTTACAACTAAATAAAAACTAAATAAGTCGCTTTAGATTTACCGCAAAGGCTAACATAGAAAGGGGACAGGGAGAAAAAAAAAAGTCATTATGTAGGTAAATTATGTAGAAAATTAGTATGCTTCTATATTGAAAGTGACGTAATTTAACGCCGAATCCGACTATATATTGCATCCATTCATCAACGATGCTTACTTTAAAGATAAAGTTCTTCTTACTTTCTTCTAATTTTATTTTGGCTTATATTAAATTTGCTTTAGCATTGGTAATTAAATAATTAAAATACCTCAAGGGCTTTGAAGTTGCTGCGGTTAGATGGAATACATGCTTCCCGATGAGGTCAATAGCAGACGAAATTCTGAACATTTTACCTGGACGATGGGCAACCTGGCACTATATCCTATATGCGACCACCAAAACTGATAATTGTGAACAAGGCACATTGAAGAAAAATCAACTAATAAATTACAAATATAGATAATAACAGGATGCCGGATTTGCGTTTAGATTATGTATGTATCTTCTGTAACAGTTTCTTGAGATTCAATGAATTTATTTCAACTTTCAAACACCATATAGTCAACGAAAAATCTGCCAGCATACCACAAATATGGCGGCTGATGACGTAATTCGGGAGTCAGTTTGCAAGTTCATGGAAAGGGTGTGCCAGTTTGGAGCATTAGTACTCGATAGAAACTTATGTACGAAGAAACCTCCTACCTGAAATTTGTCGTTATTGCCTTGTACAATCTTTTATTGTTGCAGGTGTGGATTGAATACAGTCAACTCAGCGTTGATTTGAAAAAAAAATCAAGTGACGGGATTTCACACTTTTGATGTGTAAACAAATTAACCATTAAGACCTATCAATGGTTATCTGAGAGCGGCACACATGATAGGACTTCTTAACGTTGGTGTGTGCTTGCTTCATCCACGACATTCTGACACTGTTGCGTTAGGAAGTTATATTTTATAGACTTGCATTGTAAGGTTTAAAGATCAGAATTATTAAGATATATGCTATGATATAGCAGGCTTAATTTCGATAACATTTAATAATTTCTGTTAAAATCTCGGGTTAATAATCAAAGGGAACGTAGGGTATAAAAATGTGATTTTGTATACCCCTGTCAGGAAATTTTAATAATGTCTACAAAATCAGCATCTCAGAGATATGTATTGTTTCCAGATATTGAATTACTTTTGAAAAGAGGAGTGAAGTGGCATTTTTTACCGACATAACTCGATATTTTAAGATTGTTGACCGTACTTCAATGTACTAAATAATCGTAATAGAAGTTTCAAACTACTTGTTAACCTATACAAGATCGATTCAAACAATTGTGGTGTAAATTAGGGAATGGTGTAACATAAGAAGACAACTTTACTGAGCATGTGGGACCACTTTAGGACTAAGCAGAATATTATTTTCTTTATATAAATCTAAGCGCTTATAGAATGTTTATCAGTGACTTGCCCTAGACTCTGCTGTCAGCTATTTGATAGATAAATACTAATATTTATTACGTTACGTTACTGCGGATGAAACAATATATATCCCAAGATGCTAGACTGACAAGGGTCACAATTATTACTTTCGGGTTAGTACCCACAAATGTAGTTCCAGTCTATTTTAGAGCATATTTTCCTCTCTCGTTTTGTCGTTTTGGTAACGATGCATGACATAGATTTAGACACTCGTGGTATTGATTTAAAGGTAATTGTTTCTTGTTTTTTTATCTTTATAATATGAGCATTTTGATGTGGTTATCTGTGTGTATTTCGGCGACAGTGCACAGTGAGTAATGAGGCATTTTTGCTTGTCTGGAAGTGGAATCATTGACACACTACATGTAGTTTTATTTCCAGTCCAGCCTCTCAAAAAAAAAAAAACCTATGACAAGAACTTCATCTTGATTTCATCTTTGAAGATACTTTAGATAGACATACGATTTATTAGGATTTAGACACACTAGAAAGTTCAGTACTGCCAAATAAATGTAGGGACTATATAGGAAAAATAATTGTAATGTGAGAACAGGTAGTGGAAAATGGTTATGTAATATAAATATCTCAGATGCATTTAAGCTGATCCCAATTCATCCAAGACGGTGGTAATATCGCTGCATCAAATGGGATAACAAGAGCTATATCTGTTCAAGAACAATGTTTGGAAGCAGATAAAGTCTCAAAATATTTGATTCTTTGTCCAAAGTTCTCTGTTGAATATCAATAAACAAATTTCACATTGATCACATCTCCATTTCGGAATGATTTCCAATCCGGTCATTGTATGGCTCTGTTATCACTAATATGTAACACTCGAAGCGTTTCCACGGCTCCCGTAAGACCATATGTCCCACACAATCCCTGGAATTTCACGGCATCAAATTAGACTTCTTTAAAATATACGTCATGATACAAGAAGAAACAAAATTCAAATTTTTGTGATATATGACATGCAAAAAAATCGTAAAAGAGGATAATTTAAGAGTCTGTTAGAACATTGCATTTTTGCCTCCCATGTTATTCGCCTCCGATGATCGTTTCTTTCTTGTTCTTGTTTATATATACTTGAATAGCGAAACATCCACCGGAATACCAAAAATTCTGCTCACGACGGTGCCACTCTCGAGCAGACTGCCTCGAAGATGGTTTCAAACATGAAGGTCGGCCATGATGGGTGAAATGAAATCTGGCAACAAAGCCGAGCTTCTTGTAAATATTGAGGCAAAAGCATAATATCAAAACGCAATCCCACAAGTGACCACAGTCATACTGATTGGTGCCGTGATTTTTCATTTGCTTTCGCCAGGAACCTCGCAAGCATGCCAAAATTGCTTCAGATTGTGTTCCTATCATGTATCTTGCAATACTTAGAACATGTGGACAAACTGGATATAGTATCGGATGTCTACATCCCAGACAGCCTGAGGACAGCAAGTAGAGAGAAAAGAGGCAAAGGTTTGAGAAGAAGGGCTGCTGCACATCATGTGTGCCCCGTATGTGGAACAACCTCCCACGTGTCAATGGAAACAAAACTTAGCTGATCCACTTGCTGGAGGAACATGTTAGCTCATGTGAAATAAGAGGCATTAGGTATACAGTACCCTTGGGTACCAAGTGCTACGTTCACCTAGCAGACAGGGCAACAGTCGAATTGAATCATGCTCACACAAGGAACCTTACACACACCTGACGCTGCATCGATTAGACACAGAACACGATAGGCAATGTGGATGTCATCAGTGTGCCCAACTTGCACAACATTCCAGTGACTGAGATGTGCGTATCCTTTGGTGCGGGCAAACACCACAAGTATACTGTAGCACATGAAATTTCAACCATTGAAAGCATATCGAGAACATCATCGCTAATGTAACACAATTACTTACTATCTACCGACCCACCACATCCCTATTAGAAATTAGACTTTCGGAACGCTTCTATTCAGGATCGCAACATACTGGGCAATTTCTTCTTTATGACAAGACAGCACCCTCATTATTGATATTTGGTTGCCAAACCAGACTTTATTTCTTTCTGTCGCTTCTTTCTTTGACGTTTGATGTATTCATTTTTTATTTGTTTCCATTGAGAACTGTAGTTAAATATAAATTTCACCTAAAATCATTTAACCGCTTTTATATCAAGAACCATTATCCAGTTTCGAACTAGCAATAAGCATGAGAATATTGTCTCACAATTTTCTAGATCAGTTAATTATCAGGCCACTTCCTTCGTGTTGTCAGGGAGATGAAGTGTTTTTATCGTACTCATCTGACATAATGTTGGCGTGAACAAATCATGCTTGATAAGCCTGACAGTAGAAAAGGACAGGTTAATTTTTTCAATTTTACAACGATTTTTTTTTCTTCTTTATGTATCGTTTTTATCCATTATATCGTACCAACGCGATTTTCGAAGACATGAGATAGCCTTGATTTCGCTTTGTATCTCTATATCTCTAGTAATGTGTGAATAGATTTTGGAGCAATTAAAAACTGAAGCATTACAAGTATATGTACTTAAAGCTAGATACTTGCTTTTAGAAAATTTTAACATGTGCCATGCAATTAACGAAACAGGAGATGATCGGTATCAAATTTTGGAGTATTAACATGGAGCATATGTGTGTGTGTGTGTGTGTGTGTGTGTGTGTGTGTGTGTGTGTGTTTTGGAATTTTAACGTAGCTTTAACAATTTTTCAGTCATATCGCAACGATGTCTGCAGTGGGACAGATTTTAGTGATGTATATCAATGGGGATCATGACGCAGACATGTAACATGATGTCCAACCCAGTCACATTATCCTGACACTAGGCCGACCAGTCCTAGCACTAACCTCTTAATGCTGAGCGCCAAGCGAGGGAGCTTTGTAGTACCATTTTTTTAAGTCTTTAGCATGACTCGGCTGGGGATCGAATCCGCGACCTCCCGCATCCGAGGCGGACGCTCTAACCACTAGGCCGCCGGAGCGGTCCCTGAAGCATTTGTAACACATGTTTACGATAATAATAATAATCATAATAATAATAATAATAATAATAATAATAATAATTTTAAAATGGTCGTAGTGGTGGAAATAGAAGTATTATTATAGCGGTTGTAGTAGTGGTAGTAGTAACAGTAGCAGGAGCAGTAGCTTTTGTAGTAGTAGTAGTAGAAGTTAATAACATCATGTATAGCGGGTAGATAAGTTAGAATAACGTGGTCCAAATTCCTTGTTCTTACATAAACGTATCGTCGAGTACTTTGCAAGAACAAAACAAAAGCATTAGGAAAAAAAAAATTAAAAAAAGAAACGATGAAGAAAGAGAAATGGAGAGGGACATTGCTATTATCAAAATTTTGAAAAAGGCCCCACAGATATTTCTGTTTTCAATTATATACACGATAACCGTGATGTAAAATGTCATTTTTATAATGACTGTTTTAGCTTTAAAGAATATACGTTATTTGATGTTTATATTAGGATAGAATTTTTGAGTAAAAGTAATAACATTGAAATTTTCTCTAAATTGTATTAAAAGTAATTTTTCATTAAATTATATTGGAAGCAATTTCCACTAAAATATATTGAGATTAACTTTATTTATTTTCCTATTACAACTATATACTACTTTAATAAAGATTGCGCCCTTAAAAAACAAGTGCAACCCCCCCCCATGTAATACACATTTCCATAGTATACCAAGTCAGCAAAATTTGCACTTGTAAATTGTGTTATTACTACCTGACCAGATTCTTAACATTTTTTCTCAGTAAACTGTACGATTCAGCCGTTTCTTTGAAATGAATAAAGCTGATGAGGCAAAATTGTCTGCGTAATGACGTAGTTAAACACACTCAGTATCAGGAGGAATAGAACGGAGCCTCCTTCTGATTCGAGACGGACGCACACAAGCCTAACACTATTCCAAATTTGGCCGGGAGCATAATTTCAGGTGGCATAAATAGAGAAGCGGACTTGTGTAAATTAGTCCGTTCTGTCAATAGAATCAGAAGGCTTCGTCCGTCTTTCTTACAGGTAAGAATCGTTTGTGTTCGTAAATTTCTTTAAAGAATAAGTACTTTTTAATGTTAGAGATTTTTCGGTAAAGTCATACCTTTGCAACATTCTTGTGAGTTCTTTTTATTTTATATTATAATGTAATGGAATGTTTAATTGTTTTAAAGAATTTATATTCATTTTTATTGTGGTAATTATTATTGGAAAAGACGAATTCGCTACCAACTTCATGTTTACATTTAATTTGGGAATAAAATATTCTTTAAGTAATAAAAAATAATGTTTAGTAATCTATTTCAAATTATTATTCTATTTTAAATTTAGCAAAATATATTTCTGCAAAAGGATTGTTGCATTAATCGCAACTATTTAATTTTATAGTCTTTGACTATCATGAATTTAGTCGAGATCTAATTATCTGTATTATATTCGAAAATGCAGAAATTCTACAAATGTATGAAGTTGGTAAGCTCGGAAGAAAGTATAATTTTATATGTATTTCATGTATTTTAAATATAAAGGCTTTATAAGGTGTATCTCTAGAATGTAGTATTATATATCAATTATTTAACTAGAGTCCGTTCTGTCGAAAGGAATCAGAAGGCTCCGTCCGTCTTTTCTTACAGTCGATCCCGTCGTACCTCCGCATTGCCATGTTCCCAAAGAATGTAGCCGTATCTACACCATTATGAGTAACACCTTCATCTTTAAGAGAGCCCTCTCTCTCTCTCTCTCTCTCTCTCTCTCTCTCTCTCTCTCTCTCCATGGACAAAGACTTTTCTTATGTTGTGAGGAAACATCTCCTCATACCAACTTTTCATAACAAGATCCAACATTTCATAACATTTACATTTTAACAAAACTCTTGATTACAAAAACGTCGGACGTCGCTCGCATTGAAACAGTGGGAATAGGAAGTTAACCAAATCATACAAGCAAAAGGCTACCTCCAACTGAAAATAACATGTTCAGCAGTTTAAACAAAAATTTCTTTTTCAATGTCGTCATTATTTACAGAGGCGCGAGTATTCGTACATTTCTTTGTAAAATAATACTTTACGGTACTGTACCGTTTCAAAAAGAGAGCGACGTGGGGAACGTTTTGGATAATCAACAGTGTGTGAGCAAGCGACTATAGATTGTTTGAATTTCATAAGCTGAATGTATGCGCGTCTTTGTAAATACTTACTGAAACTGAATCTCAAAGTGTCTAGCTGATCCTTCACTTCTAGGCCTTCTTATCTCTGCCCTGTTTATCCTGGAGCTTTGTTACGTTGGTAAGGAAGCGTATTTATTAGCAAGAATCAAAACTGAAAGTTTTGTTTCGGTCGTTCAGTTCAATATCACGTGCTTGGTTTCTTACGTAACTTTTTCGTACACAGGGTGGGCACAGCATTTTCAAAAAAGTTGTGTGTGTGTGTGTGTGTGTGTGTGGGATTACCGACATTAGAAGGAAAACTCCAAGGTAACATACCAGCATTGCACATTACAAGGATATCTGATATTAGGAGTACTTCCTAATGTTTCCTCCTAAATCACGTAGAATAACGTGAACATATTTTAATATCAGAGTTTCGGGGATTATTAAGCTTATATCCTAATACTCTTTGGTAACCTAAATAGACCCGAAATCTTGGAATGATATGATAACAAGTTACACATGTGGGTGGAAATAATTCTGCCTTTATTTCACCACCTGACTAATGAAAATCTCTTATGAATAGATCAAGATTGTCACCGGGAAGGCTTGTTAACAATACAGATACATGGCCAAAAGAAAACATGTGCTGTATTTCTTATTTTATAAGAGGTTCAATAAATTTCTATATATACCCGTAACAATACAAGCTCCTAGTAAGTAGTCCCTGGCAAGATAAATGCAACCAGCGGAATTCGTTTATTGTTAGACTTGGTACGATATACAAAGGGTACATGTCGCTTTTTTACTCTCCTTGGTTGTTAATAATCGACCGGGAATTGTAGCACTACCGATTTTACAACTAAACAACAACTAAAGAAGTTGCTTTAGCTTTACCGCAAATAACTCAGCTAACATAGATGAGAGAGAGGGAGACAGAGCGTATTATGTTTTACAGAAATGTTGATCTTTTAAGCGTGTGCTTGGATTTTCTTAATTGAGATCACGTGGATCCATATATT
This sequence comes from Megalonaias nervosa, assembly GCA_016617855.1. NCBI lineage: Eukaryota > Metazoa > Mollusca > Bivalvia > Unionida > Unionidae > Megalonaias > Megalonaias nervosa. The sequence continues at coordinate 19,895 of JAECUM010015613.1, read as the reverse complement.
TTGAAGTCACACCTGTTGCAAGGAGAAAAGATACTTTTTTCCTTACATACATCTCCCTAGATAACCCTATAATAATGTCATAAATTTGCTTTATTAGCTATGTTACAACAGTTTGAATGTTCTTACCGTGCTAAAAAATTAGATTATTAAATAAAATTGCAAACTTCCAAATCAAATCATGTAGACAAATTATGTAGAAAGTTAAGTTATGTGACCATATAAAAGTGTCGTAAATGCGATATATATATATATATATATATATATATATATATATATATATATATATATATCAAGGTCATCATCAAGGATCCTTACTTAACGATAAGATCTCCTTACTTTCTTTTATTTTTATATTGGTTTACGTTAATTCGCTTTAGCATAAGTGCTTTAAAAATACTATTAAATATCTCACTTTAAACGCATTATATATCCGCGCAAATAGGTAAACGTGCAGGCGCTTCAGTAAGCTCCTTTGTTTCGATTGGTTTTGAAATTGTTGCGTTGGATGGAATACTATAGCGTCAGCCAGTCGGCAAATTTCATGGAAAGGGTGTTATTAACTGTTCTAACAAGATTTTCTGTAAATGCAGTAACCGCCTGAGAACTGAATAATCAACACAAACATATAGATATGCCTTTCAAGTTTCCTATGTCTAATCCAAGTGGTTTTCCATATGTTTGCTTTCAAGTTTCCTATGTCTAATCCAAGTGGTTTTCCATATGTTTGCTTTCAAGTTTCCTATGTCTAATCCAAGTGGTTTTCCATATGTTTGCTTTCAAGTTTCCTATGTCTAATCCAAGTGGTTTTCCATGTTTGCTTTCAAGTTTCCTATGTCTAATCCAAGTGGTTTTCCATATGTTTGCTTTCAAGTTTCCTATGTCTAATCCAAGTGGTTTTCCATATGTTTGCTTTCAAGTTTCCTATGTCTAATCCAAGTGGTTTTCCATATGTTTGCTTTCAAGTTTCCTATGTCTAATCCAAGTGGTTTTCCATATATTTGCTTTCAAGTTTCCTATGTCTAATCCAAGTGGTTTTCCATATGTTTGCTTTCAAGGTTTTCATAAAATAAAAGTGAAATATTGAAAAATGTCCAAGTCCAGTAATGTCTGAAAGAAATTCTAAAAAGCGCTGTAATGGCCTGAAAATCTAATCATGTCTTTAACAAATGCAAAAACATAATGTTAAATTCATTCGTCTACCTTTATTCTCCTTGCATAATCTTGCTGAAAATGTTTCTCTGGTCAGACATATAAAAAAGACAGACGACAAAATCATCATCATCATTGATAGATTCTGTCCACACTGACTCTGCAGTGTATTTCTGGCTTTTAACAAATATTGGCAAAATACTGAAAATATAACTGACCACCCTTTGAGATCTAATTAGCCCTTCATAACTGTTGGGTAGTAAACACTACGTCTTTTAATTTTCGCTTCTGAATGGACTTGACTCTTTAACTGATGTTTAAATAATAACTCAACACAGAAATGGCTGACATAAAGCCTGGTTTATGCATATTATATAGAGATTGCATTACACCAATGTATATGCCAGTTTTTACCAGTAAAATTTGTCTCTGTATAAAAAAGGGTTTGTCAGTATTCATGTACTGACAAATTGCAAATTGTGATCACAGCACGAGAAAATGTGTCATGTTATCTCTAATGGATTCAGGTGGTGTAATGGTATATACATAGGATATTTCTGCCTCTCTTGTCTATTAAAACAGACATCTTACAGTTTGAGCTGAAGTTCCTATTGTTATCAAATTACTGCAACAAAGTGTTGGACTACTGCTGCAGCTTAACGAATGAGGATGCCAAGAAGTCAGTTTCATCATGTGTAGTTGCTCTCAAAACAATGCCTGAAACAATCCAGAGAAATAAGCCAACTCTCCTCTCGGTGTTGTTGTATAGGACTCATTACTGGTGTGCAAAACACTTAAAGTTACAGCATCTCTCTTGCTGCTTCATAGATGTTAATCCAAGCTTTAATTTCTTCTTCAAGATACAAATGAATACCCATATGTTTGTATGCTGAGGGACATGCTTGGTTTAGATTTTGTAGCTTTCTATTTATGGATGACTGCAAGTGATGTGATCTTATATGCCATCCTGAAGTTGAAGATTTTCACTTGAACCAAGCCACCAATTTTAAGCATTTTATGCAGTGCTTGTAAACACCTTAATCATTTACTTTAAAAGTGAACTCTGAACCGAAGTTATTAATTGTGCATGGATTGATTAAGTTAGTGATTGACAGTGATGATAGTGGAATCTGATTACATTAGTCATGGTACTGATTTGTAACACTGTCCATTGTTAATGCAGCTATTGTAAAGGTCAGAAATCATTCATTTTCTTTCTCTAAAGCATTGTTAACAACATAATTTTCCATACTTTATTTAAATGATAAACCTGGCATTGATGAGAGTGGCTAATTAGCATTTGTATTACACAAATCTGGCTGTGTACCAACTTCTTCCATCCTTGGTGGTATGAAGTACCAGTAGTTGTGCAGCCCTAGTGGAATCTCTGTTACAGACATTGAATGATATACATTATAAAGATAACCTTAAACCAGTCCAAACTTTCTGCCTTACTTCTTTGCTATTGAACACCAATACATTAAAGTCCACCTACTAAAGAATGTTTGTAGGACCTTATTCAAAGTATAAAATAGGGATGAGTGGTCTATGGTGCTTGCCTTCATTGATAACTCACAACTCACCCCCATGCATGTGGGTTTGAGTCTTGGGTACATAAGAAAGCTTGTCAATAGCTTCCAGTGCATTAGTGATTCTTCCCTGGCTCTTCCTCAATTAAATATACTGGTTACCTAGTATAGCCTCTTGTATGCTGAAAAATGGCATTAACCCATCCCTACCAAAAAAACAAACTCAATACTAAGCAATGGAGAAAAAAAAGTCAAATTTTTCTCTTATTACCTTTGTTAATATCATTAAAGTAACAAAACATGTTGCAGCCCAGCCTAAGCAGATACTTTAGATATTGACTGTGCTGAAAAGTCATTTAAGAAGGAACTAAACAGCATGAAAGAATCAACTGCTGAATGAGAAAGAGTGAAAGAAAGGAAAATAAAGAAAGAAGAAAGAAAAGTTAGACTGCATCATGAATTACTGATACAAACATTTGAGAAAATTATGTACATGACAAACAATTAAGATAATGTGCTTTAAATGGCCAGAAAATGATCACACTCGAATGTGTATCTGATATGAAAAGATTCTTCCAAATGATTATATCAATAATTCATATACACAGAGTGGCAACAAAAATGAAGTAATTGATAATGTCTGAAAGTTTTATTTTGGACAAGTCATGGTTTGCATTTTTTGACAGCTTTCACACTAGATAAATAAAATCTTTGAATCAGACATTAACTGGAGCACTCTTTCCCATAGGATTCTTTGTATACTCTATACTAAACTAAATGTGAATGTGAAACTGCTTAGCAATGACTGTCATCAGCAATCTCATTGAGCTATCTGCAGACAACCTTCTGGGATTCAATGGACAGCCCAACTTTTTGCAGTATAAAACTACAGGAGATATGACATTGGACTTGTTCTTATATTTTCATAACATGCTTAGATCCAGACCTAGGAACTAGACTGGAAAAGAGACAATTACCTGAAAGAAAGCCCACCCCCTCTAAATAAAAATGGATTTAAATGATGGCAATAATGTAATGGCAAAGACTATTATAGTCTCTTTCAAATTTCTCATCTCAGCATCTAGTCATAGGCTTTGAAATATCTCACCTCAGCATCAAGGTTTCGACGTAATGTTGATGCTGTAGTCTAGGAGACACAATGCAGTTAACCTGTGGTCCAGCTTGCTTGTCTCTTCAGATTCTAACTCTATCAAGCTATTGACACCTTCTTCTACTTTCTCCAAGAGAAAAACATCTCTATAAGCCTATGCAAGCAAGAAATAAGCATATGCAAGTGCATCTACCTTGATTGGCCTTTGTGTTACAATCCTGAAAATATCTTGCTGTAAAAAACTGCACCACAGGTTGAGAGCATCTTCTGACAGTGTGATAGGTGCTATTATGTAATGGCTAAGAAATTCACATGATGGGATTTGAGACCTCTTGTTCATTACCTCAGAAAGATCAGTGATGCTCTTTGCCCTAATGTCCTTCTCCCCTTTTAAGGCAACTGAAATATCATGACCAAACGCCTCTTTGATAATACTAATTGTGTTATGAGACTGTCCAATAAACAAATATATTTCTGCTGTTCTCACTTGTGATGAAAGTCCACCTGTTTTAGAAAAGCGGGGAAGCAGCTGCATGAGGTAGTGTCTAGGCAAGTACTGTTGTCTATTTCCCTTCAATGATACTTTTGAGTAACATTGTGTGGACATATTTGAATATTTTTTGTTTCCTCCAAACTTCAAAGGTGCAAAATATGCTTTCATGCATTCTCTCTGCTCTACTAAATGTTCTTGAAAGGCTCATGGGGGATGAAGAAATTTCATTATCATTCACCACCTGTGATGAAAACTTATAATATATGACACACCTGAGTGCAATACCATAGTCAACGGGTTCTGCTCTTCCAGAAAGAAACTCGATCAGTTTTCTCGGATTAACATTCAGGGAGACAATGCTATTTGTGAAGGCAGCAAGTTCTTCTAACAGAATATCTCTTGTCTGTGTCATCAACTTTCCAAATAAAATGTTATTCTTAGGAATGAAATAGTGTGGTAGATGTCTCCTGCTGATGCAATCTCTTAAGAACGACAAGGACTGAATCATTCTTTCCACAAGGAATCCTGCTTTCCAATTTGACTCTCTGTTCATCTCCACTTGCCAATGGCAAACTGTCTTGGCCAAGTAAGATGTCATTATATTTTTGTACTTGTCATAAAATTTATTCTTCAGGATTTTCTTCAGAAGGATATAATGCTTTTGCCGCAATGAATTAAAGCTCCTCACAAGGCACTTTTCATGTGGAGCAAAAGAAATGCACCACTCCAGACCATGAAACTCTCCTCCATGAGAACATCCTGAATTTATTATGGCCATGACTATTTCTTGAGAAGGCCAGCTGTGGTTGCAAACTCAGGTTGCCCATGCTGATGCATCTTTTGGCCACCCCGGGCAGAAGAAAGAAATGACACCATCAATTTGGGGTGTAGGTTGTTCACCATTTTCATTGCCGACAGGATGCTTAATGTTTTGGAGGTCACCATGAATTCCTGAGTAGATGTTTATTGCTGGTCCAGCAGCATGGCACTGTGCCTCAACATTATCAAAAGTCAAATGAAGTAACTTATCTTTAATCACTGAACTTGATAAATATTTTCCCTTGTTAGCAACATCAACCAATGATGATTTTATTTCAGGAACACATAGTTCAAATGAGGGGTAGCCTGAAATCAACTTCAGATAAACAAACCCAGGCCTATCACCTATACAGTCCATTCTGAACACTAGCTGATTTGCATGAAAAGTGACTTCCTGTGTGGATTCTGTCACAAGAGTGTCATTGGGTATAATCATTGTATCAGTATCATCCTTAGGAAATATAGAGGTTCCTTCAGAAAGACCCCCAATCACACATGCATGATATTCATCTCTAGGTTTAAATATCTGAATGAAATTTGAAAGATCTACTGAAACCAAACTGTTCACATCTGCATTCTCCAGCTTACTTAAATGTTCCAATAACACAATTGATGTTGATGTTTGAGATGTTTCTGCCATTTTATACAACTACGTCTCAAATGTTTGAAATATAAACTACATGTTATGCATCTCTTTCATCACAACAATCTGACTGCAGATTATTTGCTCTCCTGTGATTCAGGAGAATTATATAACAGTGTCTCATGATATTACAATCCTAGAATTTCTATACTTTCAGCAATTCAGCTGATCCACTTGTGAACATGAACCAGGTATCTTTCCCACATGGCCATCATCTTTTTTAAGAACAGGAACAGTTTAGTATAGCAGTCCAAAAGAATCTGAAAATATATAATTTATAATTCAGGTCCTTCACAAGGTTTCAATGTATATATTAGTATGATATATGGATAATTCAGTTTGTACACAGATTATATTCTCGTACGATGCAAAACAATAATCTAGGTTAGTCAGAAATGATGCACTTGTGAGTCAATAAAGCTTCTGAAGTGGTTTATTTGTTCACAACTCAAGATGGCACCAGGCACAGTGCAAGACCGCCAACTGGAGTATTATTACTGATGGAACATGTCCATTACCCTTATCTGACATTAGATGGTACAAGTGTCTCTATGGATGTCAAGATTAGTTTTTATTTCAAATCGTTTCTCATGCGCTTAAGTTCAGAAAAAGGAAATACAAACATTGCAGGCTACAAAGTCCATCTACTGGATCTAATTATGGGTGTGTTTTATTAATCAATATGTACAATACAAAATTTAGTAAACTACTTGTATACAAAATAAGAAAATATTGTTGCTGCTCATAAATATTCACAGCTGAATAAAATGCTGGAGTGTATCACATATCTTTAGTCTACAACATCCATCTCTTTAAAATCACAATATTTCTAATGTTAATTAGGACTGTTATCCAGATAGCTTTCAACAATAACATATCAGAGAGCTTACTATGATGTACTTACTAACAAAACCTTATTTTAAGCAGTGCACATTACAGAATCATCAATCCACAATAGCCTATGTAATAAATTCACTTTTCCATGTATAAATACAAGACATGTTTTATATATATATAGAATATATGTATAGTATGTACACTGTATCGATGATATACCACGAGATGTATAAATTTTTTATTAAAAGGAAACGAGGCTTGCTGAGTTTCCTTTTAATGAAAAATTTATACAACGAGTGGTATTTCATTGATACAGTGTACATACTGTACATATATTTTATTTATATCACATACAAATACATATATTTGCCCTTTGAACGGAGTTCAGATTTACTACAGGCAGCCGTGTATTGACCTAGTGAATGAACTCCTCACATCCCCGAGTGTGTCCACTACAAAATGTAGTTCTATGCCTTTTGTGGCTATTTACAATCACCTCTGCATATTGATAAGTTGTTTTCTTTTCTTGGTTTCTATTTTTCTCCACATTGATTAAATCAATATAATACACACTTATGATATAAACATGAAAGATGGTTTTAATGATAAAAGTAAAGCAGTAGCAACACTTGGATAGCTATGCCATTCAGATACCGGCGCACAGAAATTAATGTGGAATAGAAACTAAGCCAACTGACGAACCAACAAGAGGTAATTAAAATATTTTAATATATTTACAGTTGATATAAGTCATTATTCTGCTTTAGCAACAGTACAACCGACCACAAACTCTCTCTCTCTCTCTCTCTCCCTGGTCGGTTTGACTTTAAAACTCTCTCTCTGTCTCTGTCTCTCTCTTTGGTCGGTTTGACTTTAAAACTCTCTCTCTCTCTCTCTCTCTCTCTCATCCTTTGGTCAGTTTGACTTAACTTTTACCATCATTCATAAGTCCAGAGATATTGTGGGATGTTACAAACGAAAATCCTCTACATTCGCCATTTCATAGATTTTAGCCCGTATCCTGCTACGTTGGTCAAGAGAGAGAGAGAGAGAGAGAGAGAGAGAGAGAGAGAGGGAGAGAGGCCTTTGGACATTTTCATATTTAAATAATAATAATCGATTTTTTAGACCATTATGGTATGTTTAAGAAAAAAACAACAAAACATAACATTAAATATATCACAGTATGTGTACCACATATCCGAGGAATTTACTGGTTTGCAACTTTGTATCATCGATAAACATTGTAGATAAATCCCAAGGAAAGTGCACACGTATTGTTACGATGAACCATATTCTTGTAGGTTACTTGGTGTAATTTCTATTTCAAGGTTTTAATCCAGCCCAAATTCCTTTACTCTCTCATTCCACATTTCTGTGCAGTTTGTCCGTTATGCATGAGAGGGGAGGGGAGAACAGAAAACAGAAAGGATTGTGATGAAAATGTGTACCATATTAAATTCATTTAGAAAACGGGGATTATTAATACTTTTCGTCATTATTTTCGTACATCACTAGTGACTAATGTGTGAAAATTGATCATTGATCTAGAATCAACTGCAGACGCTCGTGAGAATGTTATATATGCGTATTATTGCACCATGGGCAGATCACAATTTGATATACCAATAGTATTGGTATATCAAATTGCTTTATACCAACACTTTAAATGCATGTTATTTTTTAATGTATGTGGTATATATTTAACAATAGCTTTCTTAAATACACAAGGACAGGCATATATATTTACAAGATGAATTACATCCATAAAGTGGATCACATGAAGTGTTCATGATTTGTCCTATGACCCGTTTTGAACTGGAAACTCCTGATTGAGCTTTTAATTTGTATTTGGTGGGATTAATGGTACTTTTATCACATTACTGGCTATATCATGCTCAGGAACTGGCGGCCTTTCTCAAGGACACACCAAGGCAGCTGGCCCAGGTAGGCCTGGGCAAACATCAAACCCATGACCCTTGAATTACAAGTCTGACACTCTCCTGACTGATCCATCGCAGCCCACTGTGATATCATAGTAAAACAAGATAACACATACAGACCAAATCTCTCAATACTCGTTGGGAGTAAACGTAAATGAATGGACAGAAAGTTTTGTGGGCTAATATTGTTTGTTTTAAATTAAGTGTTCATGATATCATAAATGAACATATGATGTTATGAAATACCCAAAATACAGCAATAGGTGCCCCATAAGAATGTACAGCACTTATATGATCCACACCCCATATTGTCCACAAAACACTAATTGATCTGGTGCATGGGTGAGAGGCTTAACTAACCCATGATGCTTAGGCATTTTTGTATCCATATTTTCCCATTTGTTTCAAGTGTACATATATCACTAACACTTCATTTGAAATTAGAGTAGCATCCGATATGCCAAAAGTGTACTAAATATCAAGATACCAATAACTATGGTAATTTAAGTGGGAGTATACTAAGTTTAGAAAGTGATATTGCAGTTGACAATTACTCACCAACCTATGTCGGTTTTTATGCAAGTGGTTTTCAGTGTCATTGTATCAAAAGCAAAACACAATAATGTCCAATACTGCTAGACCTGTACTTAACTTCAACTGCCAATATATTTGTCAGACTGAATTAGAATATAATTTGCAATCAGGTAATGAGTATCTAAATAGTTAATCATGAGACATTCACATATACATCACTTTTCCAGGTAATGAGTATCTAAATAGTAAATCATGAGACATATGCATCACTTTTCCAGGTAATGAGTATCTAAATAGTAAATCATGAGACATATGCATCACTTTTCCAGGTAATGAGTGAGTATCTAAATAATAATCATGAGACATATGCATCACTTTTCCAGGTAATGAGTGAGTATCTAAATAGTTAATCATGAGACATATGCATCACTTTTCCAGGTAATGAGTGAGTATCTAAATAGTTAATCATGAGACATATGCATCACTTTTCCAGGTAATAAGTGAGTATCTAAATAGTAAATCATGAGACATATGCATCACTTTTCCAGCAGCAGCAGAAGCAGCAGAGTTGCCAAGAATGATATTTATGTTACGGTCCTGTGTTAACTTTTTTAAAAGTTACATATCTTCTACATCAGTTCGTGTATTCAAATGAAATTTTGGACAACATTATCATGTTTAAGGTTTGTATTCAAATGAAATTTTGGACAACATTATCATGTTTAAGGTTTGTACACTGATACGCTAGGAGTCCCTGTCTCACCTGCCAGATCAAAAGGCTGGTGGCACCATTGTCAGCAATATTAAGAAACTGTAAATATGTTTCTTAAAGTCACATACTGGACTCGACTTACAAACGATCATATTCAGTACCTTAGCCTGTCCTAGCACTATGAATTATTAGTCTCAATAAACCAGACTAGTGTGTGACTGTCAGAACTGTGCCACACAAAGATCAGGTAAAATGCTTTATTGTTCTTTTTTACCAATGCTTCTGTAAAATGTCTGTAGACAGAAAAATACAAAGTCATCTCTTACTACCTCATAATTTGTCCAGACATACCATATATTCCCTAATTAATGCCCCCACTCTAATTAACACCTCCTCCCCTTTTTTAAGAACAGAAAACTTAAAATACGCAGTGTGAAACCTGTGCTTTTCAATATCCATCTGCTTCAGATCCATAATTACAACAAAATGTTGCAGCAGTCTCAATTAATCAAACTGTTACAATGTATATATCAATGTATACATTACTAAAGTCACAGACACATATAATGGTAAACATGACAAAATAGCTGGGTGGCAAGTTCAAAAGCTTACCAGTCCTACTTCAACCAGCTGCTGAGTGGGAAAATGTTTTGATCAATTGATCATTTTAAGTGTGCTGATATTTACAATGACTGAATTCAGTGGCAGAAAGACCCCTATCAAAAGAACAACTTTAGCTTTCATTACTGTGCTCCAATAAACAGCCCCCATTTGGAAAATGTAATGCCCCCTGGGGTGTTAATTAGGAAATAAACTGTACTTTATGCAATCTTTCAAACCAAAATAATATTGAAAACTTAACACCACTAATGATGCTGGAGGTGCTTCTCAATCATCTAACATCAATGTCCAATTGACCATTTGATGATAACTTATCATCACAAGATCACAAAACATCATCTCATCAGTCAGTAAAGCAACTTTTTCACTTTCTTGGAATGCCTCATTCTGGTGACATAGTAAGCCTTTTCCCAGAAATTAATATGGCAAAGATCACACTCAGTAATGTGAGAGTCTGGTTGAAGTATGAATACAAACTCTACAACACATGTGACTGTAACTTCTGAACTTTACTAAATAACAAGAGTTCTTCACATAAATTGACACTCAGCTGTTCAACAAGAATTTCAGGGAATTTAAGATAAAGACCATTTCTTATTTTTAAATGAAGCATGTTCAAACCATAAGATTTTCAAAATAGCATCACAGTGGCAGCCATACTGAATGTAAGATCAGCCCCATTTTCATTTAGGACAAACTAAGACCATTAGAAGACTTTTGGTTTTAAAAAAACATGCCAATATGACCATTCATTCAGGAGAAATATTGACAAGATTCTCAATATATTCATTATGGCAGCCACATTCGAAGTCAGATCAATAGTGTTTTTATTCAGGACCACTAAATAACGTAATTAGTCTTGAAAAGGGGCCCTGGGTGACTGAGTGGTCTAAAATGCTCACTTTTACTGATTACAGCCTTGTCACTTCTGTCTGTGTGGGTTCAAATTTTGGGCTTGGCCAATGTGGGTATGTGAGAAAGCTTGCCAGCAGCTTCCTGTGGATGGTGATTCTTACTGGGGTTTTCCTGGGTTCTTCCTCCACCAGTTATACTGGCCACCATGTATAGTCTATCCTGTGATCAAAAATAGCATTAAACCACAAAAATATCTGATGAGAAACTTGTCTTAATATGTCTTTCCATTTAGTAGTAACAACACCAAGATTTACAATATGGCTGCCATTGCAGCCATATTAGATTGTCAGACAGTCACCATTTTCATTTAGTACTAACTGACTTCACAAGTCTTATCATGAAAACCCAATGTTGATATGACTTTACATCTACAGTAGGAGTAGCCACAAACTTTTCATAATGTAGCAGCAATACTGGATATCAGACTGACACTTTTTTAATTAGGACCAACTAGACACTATAAGAAGTGTTCTGGTGAGATCTCCATGCTATGACTTTCCATTCAGGAGTATTAATAACAATATTTTAAAGACAGTGGATATATTGGACCTCAGATCAGCACCAATTTTATTTAGGACTAATTAGACATGATAAAAAGTCTTCTGATTGGCTGGTTAGTTGTTATGGGTTTAAACACCATTTTCCAGCACAAGATAGGCTACACATGGTGGACTGCATAATGTATTTGGTGGAGAAAGAACCCAGGAAAACCAATGGCCCACAGGTAGCAACTGGCGAACTTTCTCATATATCCGCATTTGTTGAGCCATGGCCCCAAAGCACATGTACATATGACTTTTCATTAAGAAGTAGTGATAACAATAGTATCAAAATCATTGCTATGATGCCCATACTGAATGTCAGATTGGTGCTATTTTTATTTTGGATCAACTAGACATCGTAACAAGTCTTTTAGTGAAAACTCAATGTTGATATGTTAACTATTCAGGACAAGTAACAACACAAAAATTTTCAGGATGGCCGTTTTTGTAACCATACTGCATGTTCAAATGAACCATTTTCATTTAGGCTCAACTAGAAGTTTTCTGATGAAACCCTATGTCAATATGACCTTTGTTCAAAAGAAATTATAATATTTTCTAAATGGCTGTCATGATGGCCATATTGGACACCAGACTGGCATGAATTTTGTTTAGGACCAACGAGACATAATAAGAAGTCCTGTAGTGAAATCCATATGTTGACATTACCATGCATTCAGGACTGGCAATAAGAACAATTCAAGATGGTCCCTGTGGCAGCCATACTGGATGTCTATGCAGAATCATTTTCATTTACGTCCAACAAAGACACCATAACAAGTCTTCTAGTGAGAACACAATGTCAATATGACTATCTATTCAGGAAGAGTAGATACAACAAGAGTTTCAAGATGGATAATGTGTTGGACATGTTGGATGTCAGATCTTCACCATTTTCATTTAGGACCAGCAGGAGATTATATGAAGTCTTTTGGAGAAAACAGTAATGACAATATGACCATCATTCTGGAAGAGAAGCAATAACATAATTTGAAGATGTCTGCTTTGGTGGTCATATTGGATATCTAAGCAGCAGCATTTTCATTAGGGCAACTAAACCTTGTGATGAATGTGACTGTAAAGTTTCATGGCAATCGTCTATGTAGTTAAGGAGGAGTTGTGATAACAAACTTGGACTAACAGACCAACAAATGTCAGAGGGACAACAGGCCATCCCATAGGCCCTCCAAGTCCATGACCAGCAGAACTAATAAATACTACAAATGTTCAGGCAAAAACTGTGCTGTGAAAGAAAATGATAGTCAGCATATAGTATATGAAACCTTGGAAAATCACTGGAAATTTTCAACTTGCCATAATTGTCCTTGCATATTCTGTGTCAGAATTCCATTGTGAACTAAATAATTATGTAACAGTGAAAAACTTCAATCATCAACATACACTTTCCTCAATATCTCTGACAAGAGACATACATGTTTTTCAAACCTGCGGAAATCTGATTAATTTTTAAATACACATTCATCTATTATTTTATGGACAGCTGGTGACAGGACACTTTCCTACACTTTTCTATGTCATGACCCATACATCAGGATATATAAGTTAACTAAGCATAGTACTAGAAAATGCACATAAGCCTAAGTATTTATTTCATGGTTTATGACAACTTGGACCCTTAATTGTGTAAAACAATCCAGATTTAAAAACTCTCAATCATCCAAAATTCCAACTGCAATCATCCTTAATGCAACTGTCCCATTGCAGCTTAAAATCAGCATGCAGTCTCTGAGCTGAGCTTTCAGAGTTGAGACATTACATGAAAACTGGACCTGACATGTTAGGAGTTCCTGTTTCATCTACATAATCTGAAGCTGGTGTCATCATTATGAACAATACAAAAAGTTTTTGAAAGTCACATACCTTCTAAAATTAGTTGCTTTACTAGAAATGAAATTACAGGATTATATATATATATATATATATATATATATATATATATATATATATATATATATATATATATACATACAATGTTAAGGTACTGTATACAAGTTCACATAAATATGTTCTGCATCAGCTGATGTATTACACCAAAACTGGGAAATGACAGTACAGATCACAAATAATCATCTCAGGATTCACTCCATAGCAGCTTGTGAACCAAACCAGTTCACATTTCACACTAAATTTTCATAGGTTTGAATCAGTCGGTCTGAAGGAGGTTGAAACACAGCCCTGGTGTAACTATAAACAAATAATTCTCTTCAAATCAACATCATCAGAGTGATCAAAAGTCAATATATTCCTCTATCATATTTCTTTAAAACAAAGAAGTTTTTGTTGATACTATATCTTTATCACATTACTATATCTTCATTGCATTACTATATCTTCATTGCATTACTATATCTTCATTGCATTACTATATCTTTATGACATTACTATATCTTCATCACATTACTATATCTTCATTGCATTACTATATCTTCATTGCATTACTGTATCTTTATCGCATTACTGTATCTTCATGGCATTACTATACCTTTATCGCATTACTATATCTTTATCGCATCATGAAAGGGCAATGAAATTGGTGCTGACAAGAATGTACTTCAGGCTTTTTAAAAAATATACTCTCAGGAGCCATTTCCTTAGCAGATAATACAAGGCTGAAGACAATATACTTCTATTAAAAAGTAAAAAAGTTGAACTACCTAAATAACAGTAATTCCTTCTTATTCATTTTATGGTTACCACAGAAACAACCAAAGAATTCATATCCCAACCACTCTAACATCAATTTTCATAATCAGTAGACACTGGCTACAATATGTTACCAGTTTTGCTTTGTAAGACCATAATCAGGGTTCTCAATAAATTTCTAAACTGAGGAGTCGTTTGATCCTTAATCTCATAATCTCAAGAGTCGAAATGTAAATCTAGTGTTAAAACCGAAACCTAAATAATCATCATTTTTTTACAGTCACATACCATCAATGTATTTCCATCTTTTGTAACATTTTTAACTCCTGGAAATTCACTTTCCTACCCTTCCTTAAATTTTCCTACAACTTCATGTTCCTCCTCAGAACTGTTACTTACATTCTGTTTCTTTGGAGTCTGAGTGTTGAAATGATCATCACTGGCAGGTTATTTCCAAGACTGAAACAGAAAGGAAAATATACTTCTAAGAGCCAGTGTGAGTTATCAGTTTATGAATATATCTAATATAACAAAATTATCCCACCTCAATATTCAATCTCAAGTAATTCCAATGCATGAAATAAATCCAGGAGTATAATGTCCAATAAATTTTTACTTATTGATATATTAATTAAAACACCAGAATTGCCAACTGAAGCAAATTAATAATCATTAAAACACAATTAAAGTTTGTCCATTTACCTTTCATAACTTGGCTTCATCAGCTGCCATATTTTCTACAGTTTTGTCTAATTAATTATAAACTGATGGGCAATCAAACAAATGCCAATATTTGACCAAAAGTTAATCCAGTCAAGTCATAATTGATTCCCTCTTCTTTATCATAAAATTTAAAGATAATCTCAAATAGCAATCTAACCTTAATTCAGTCATGCACATCATAGCATTAAATCCATGATGTGTTAGATCCACCCAGTTCATACTGATTTTACATAAGTGGAATATTATTGGCTGATAAGGTACAAATGGTAAGGTTTAAATGGAAGTACATATATAAAAATGTCAGTTACTAGTGCCTATAGTAAATTTGTTATGGACAGCATGCACTCAGTACAAACTTATGCAGGAGAGTAATTAAGACCGATGCTCTCATCAATATCAACATGCATCCTAAAAACACTGAGGTTGTAATATCATATTCAAGTTCCAAGTATCAAAACCTGAGGGTATGCATCTATTGAGAACCCTCACAGGTGGGTTTATTCTGAAAAATCAAGGTCGCTGCTGACTTAGATCTGCAATAAAATATTGTAAGCTAAAAGGCTGTATGTTGCTCCCAAAAGTCTCATGCATCTTTGGTATTCTATGAATATGCATAAACTCATGTGGAATTAGAAATAAACAACAATGAGGCTACTAAAAAGAAATGTTTGGTATTTGGTACTGTCTGGAACTGATTCTCCATGGCTAGTTTTTTCATGGACCTCTGCCACAAGCACATAATTCCATCAGTAAAAATGGAAAAAGCTTGACAACACACCATTCTCCTTCAACAAATTAATAATAGGTGAGTAACTTGTGCAGTTTGAAATCTAACGATCAGTCAAGAACTTGAATCATACATGCAGAACAAGCTTAGAATGTCTCCTTTACACTGTTATATGCTCTGAGTGGCTGAATATGCCAATGGGAGAGGACTTCAAACCATGTGCATTAGTCTCTTCATGTTAATTTGTAGTTTTCTTTCTTTACTGTCACAAACAAGTGCCTGTGTTATACCCTGATATATCATGGAGTCCTCCATCTTGATGTACTCAAGCACTAACTTTCACCTTTCAGAAATAAGCTCCATTCATCATCATACCTCCTATTTCATTTGAAACAGTCATTATTTTAGTAAAGCATTCATGTGGAAAGCAATGTCTCATAGTCTTCATGGCATGCTTAAAACCATGCAACTCTTAATGGAAATTTTGTGTAATACATCACTTTTTTTGATGCACTTCAAATGAATCTACTTTGGTCTGTTATACCGCTGTGCATATGATCTGCAAGAAAAAGATGTATTCATTCATACTCTTCTTCGCATGCTTAACACCAGGCATCCACTTATCCAAAATTCTGTGTATTACATCACTTGTTTTGATGAAGTTCAAATAACTCTGCCTATTACACTGTTGTACATATGAAATGAACAAAATATATTGCAGAGTAATATCAATAGGACATAGAAAACACGTTGTTATTAAATTTTAAGCAAAATCAATCTCTTGATTGTACTGTTTTGGAACTGTCTTGCATTCTTCTTAACTCATTTATTTGGAGGTGCCAATAATCAGGAGACAAAGACATTAAGTTACTGCAGAAAGGTTTTATTTTCAATTTATTATGACTGTACCAATATATACAAATTATGAAAATTAAGTTAGATTAGCTAAAATAAGTTAAATATCCATATTCTGTTCAGTGATTGGGAACAATTTATTATTAAGGTAAAATTACTATCTGCCACCAGATACAAAGGACTAATACCTTAAGATCAATAAGAAGAAATGTAGAGTGTGCTGATTAAACTATAAATTATAAGTTAAAAATGTTGTATTCTTTGTGTAAATAGGCACAAATTATAACAATAACAAGCCAGCTCTGAACATCAGTAATATCAGCTCCATATCAAACCTTATAATGCAGTACAGTACACCATTCTAACCAGTCTTACTGATGCAGTTATCACCTGTAAATCAGTAACAGACTGGATGCCTATTATAGTTGTAAGTTGATTTGCCCCATCAGAATAGTTACTAAGGATTTTGTGAGGGCTTAGTTAGGGCCTACTGATGGGACAAAAGGGAACTCATTAAATGGAGTTTGTTCATGTCATGCATATTGGTCTAAATTAACAACTGATATTATCGGATTTTCGACACATTTTTCTGTCCATAAAAAAGTGTCAACCAGTGTAAACAAATGCTGTAGTTTTCATGTCATTGAAATGCGTTCTCTCGAGAACTGTAAGTTGGTTTAATGAACAGATTAATACCCGTACTGGTTTTATTGGCTTAATTACCAAAAACAATTGCAGACGTTCCTGATTTTAATCTCACAACCAGGAGCGTTCCAACATCTCATTGTAATGGAATTTAGTCAGTTACAAGATCCAGTGATTCTCAGGGCTCTCATTTATCTCTTCACCGTAGTCCTACAATGTAAGAGGCTTCCCCTGAGATCTGTTGCTTTGGGGTCGACCCCAAAAAATACAAATATCAATGGGGGTGTCTTATATTTTAGGTGGTGCTCTACAGTTTTGTATTTTGCATAGGGTTAGAATTTTAAAGAAAAAGAATTCCCCCGGGTTTCCTCACTAGTTATACTGGCTATTTAAAAAAGACCTTGTATATCTTAGGTATTGTTAAAAGAACCTTTAATTCCCTTTATTTTGGTGTATGATTGATGGGTGTAATATGGGTTATAGAGTATACAGCTTGGCCTTACTCCAGATGTGCACCTTTTAAAAAAGTGCTAGCTTCACTTGGTCATTTTCACTTCCTGAACTTCAGAGGTAAATTGTAAAAAAAAGAGCTGATAACTTTTTTTACATTTCATATATTTGGTAATTCATTCATTGCACTTTCAGAAGCTGGTATTGTCTAGTCTGGCAAAATTCATTTTCCCTGTTTTAATAACTGCTAAGGATAGTGTACTTTAGACAAATTCAGGCTGATTTTTGGAGCACAAGGGAGCAGTCATTTTAGTTAGCAGTGTGCTAAGATCATTTAAAATTTCCAAAAGTACAATATCCAAAGAAATGTCAGTCACATTACATCAAAGTAGCATAAAGGAATGCCAATATTCTCTCCACTGTGCATGTTTTAAATGCAAAAACTTCACCTTACATACGTCACTCTCTCAAAAGTACATAATAACTGGTGAGCGCCCCCATAAGGACTACACGTCGCCACTATGGTAGCCGGATGAGCATGAACAGACGAAAACGTCGACTGACACTCTTTCACTAACTTCTACCTTTTCTATTAGGCTATTACTCTTCTATCTGTTCTACCGTTCCTTCCTCCATATATTCTTGACCACGTCCCCACCCGTTGCTTGATCGTCTAGTGTAACTGCGTCAACGTATTTATCGATGCATAGATAGGCCAAGATAGATCGACCATGCGTAAAAACAAATTTGTGTAAAAACAGGGGATAAGAATATATAAGTAAATAGAAGCATATTGTTGTTAAAAAATTTAAAACTTTGCATGAAAATGATTATTTTCTTACAAATATTTTGAATGTTTAGCCCAATTTTCTACATTTCTAGCCAAAGACTTTTGCATACATCCAGCAAAAGTACATATAATGTTGTTGTTGTTGAGTATTGCCCCCGCTTCCTCTTTGGAGTACCAATTCACTGAGTAGGTTATTGACAGAAAAATTATCATTAGGTAAGTCTCTCCCTCTCTCTCTCTCTCTCTCTCTCTCTCTCTCTCTGTGTTGTTGGAGAAATTATAGAAACAACGGAACACAAGATAACCAGGCATGTAGAATGTTGTATTGTGAAGTGCACAACTATACATAGGCGTCTGCAGGATGGTGGTGGTGGTGGTTGTGCAGTGCCCCCCCCCCCCCAATTTTGTAAAAATAAAACTACATTGTCCAGTATTAGCCTAGTCCCTCTGGCTTTGGGTTTGTCCCACCCCCATCCCGGAAAAATTCATGCCAACACCCATGCAGCTGTTAACGAAAATGCATATTATGTAGGTAGTCAGTTTCAAGTAGATGGTGCTACATTATTATTTGAAAGAGAATTATTGTTGCACATAGTCTACTTACTAGAACATATTAGGAGGGTAGCATTGCTTAGAGAAGCGTTCTTGGTGAATCAACGTTGTAATCAATTTTGGGTGTGATTGAGGTTCCTTTCCTGCAGGACTGTTTCTGTCATCTTACTTTTATGAGATGATGTGTTTCTCATAAACTCTTAGCAATGTTCTATTCCATGGCCAGAAGGAGAGAGAGAGAGAGAGGAATTCAGTCTCTCTTAGAGAAGGTGTCACTCATAACTGTGTAGATACGGCTACATTCCTTTGAGGAAGCTTGGCCATGCAAGAGGTAGCCGGAATCGATTGTAAGAAAGATAGACGAAGCTTTCTGACTCTGGGACGAACGGACTGATTAACACAGGCTGCGCTTCGCTATTTATACTGATTTGAACATGTTCCTGGCCAAATTTGGTAAAGTGTTTGGACCTGTGTGCGTCCGTCTCGAATCAGAAAGAGGCTTCTGTCCATTTCTAATGGAAGCAAGTGTTCGCTTACCCCAAAATTTGCTTGATCAGCATTTATTCATCTCAAAGAAATGGTTGAATCATACAGCTTACTCAGTCAGAAAAAAAATGTTAAGAATCTGGCCACGAAGTACT
>JAECUM010015612.1:0-44131 GCA_016617855.1 Megalonaias nervosa | reverse complement strand
TGTTAGCTACAATACATGCTCATGCACAAGTCAAGTAAAACTACAAATGACAGACCCTGATAATAATACACTGAAGATCAAGGTCAATGTATATTAGTCATAAAAACTGCAGCACTGCTGATAAATGTACAAGAATAGGGATAGTACAATGTTTGATCGATACAAATGTTTGCCAGAACATGAGAAAAGTTATCTGGCCTAGGGTTCAAAGTCATTTCCGAGTGTTACAGTTGCACACAGCAAACCATGCAGTACTATTCTTACATTATCAATTACTATATGCAAAAATTATTTAACCAAATAACCAGAAAAAGGAGATTTTAAACAAACAAAAAATTATATACTCAAGCGACATTTGCAGTTTTGATGTTTGAGGAAAGCTGATGTCATAAAAGTGCATGATGACAAACCTGCCAGAACCAGCCCGACCATGTAAGAATATTTTTAATGCTGAAGCCAGCTGTACTAAATCTATCATTTGAGTGCACTGTCTTCTGTTCTTTGTCAAAACACAGTAATGAAACTCAAAACAAATCATGCCAAAAGTATCAAGGAAAAAACAATTCTTCACTCATTTGCAACACAATACAATTTCTGTACATCTCTTCTGCATCATTTTTAAAACACAATTTGTCAATCATATTTTCTCACATACAACATGCACCAATGTGGGCAGAGATTTGTCTCTGCATACTGCACCATAAGATATAAATCTACGTTTATCATTGTCAAAGATTTCAAGTGAAAAGTACAATCCCTATCTCTTGGCGCATCAAGCAAGGGGCTCTAACCTATATTCAGTTGGGAACATCCTATATTTTAAGGAATACAGTACTTCTATTGATATGTATCACTGAATGTCATTGGTTTTCATAATAATTTCCCCGTTATAATTACCAATTACCTGTACCTAATTCACTGTCCTGCATCTTGTCTGTTTTTCTCCCATAATAAATAAATAGAAGAAATCAATGCCATGAAAAATTAATCATTTCAAGTTTTCCCTTCCCTATTCCATGCTTCATGAAATTATAAAAGATATATTGTGACTCAGTAGTTAACGAATTGGACTTGTGAACAAAAAGATGCAAGTTCAGTTATTTCCAGCAAATGCAGTGGTTTAATGGTTAGAGTCAAATTCGTGACTGAAAGGATGCAGGTTCGAATCCTATTATTGGACTGTGGTGTGTCTTTGTGAAGGACACTCTGCCTCAGTACTAAATAACCTACAAGTATTACTGTGCCATACAACACCAAAACAAAAGAAATTAATTCCTGCTGAGGTGCTTACTCTACTTGTCTCAGCATGATAGAACCCTTGCATGATAGTGTGCTGTAAAACACGTATAAACCGAAACCCTTGAAATTATAGCATGATTATTGTAAGTATTTAACCAATAACACATTTAAAACAAATTTTAAATCTGCAGCCATTACTTAAAATAGAAATCAAATTACTATTCCTGTCAATGATACTAGTCAAAAAGCGCTTTCTGCAAAAGACACCATTATAGAGAAGTAAATCTGACTGGAACTGAACACTACCTATTGCAAGATGGAATTTGAGTATTTTGGGTTTTCTTCCTTGGAACCAGTATTTCTGGATCAATGTCAAGAATCTATTTCAAATTCTTCTCCAAAATGGCTAAGCCAATGTGACCAAAATGGAAAGAATATTTATTAGTTCATACATCTCTTTTCAAAGTGTTGCACAATATGTCCATAACAAATTTTTTCAGGTATTTTAAGAAATAATGGCAGTTTGCATTGTATTTTTGGCAATTTCTTCTTGCTATAATTCTGTATCAACACAATAAAGAATTTGGCAGCAGATGTAGAATAATTGTTAACAAGTCAAAACTGATGCAATCTGAGTGACTCAAAACTGCATATAAAAATCAAACATGTCATCCGATATTTTTTTAAATAAAGTGCATTTTTCCATGAATAATGATAGATATAAGTATTCTGTGCAAAATGGTGTCCTGCCAGTGCCCCTTGTGATGATACATGCAAAATCATTTCATCTTAATGATGCTACCTCCACTGCCACTTAAAAAAATGTAACTTTTATCTCATTAACAATAGGTTGTGGGGCTTAATGCTTGACTATAAGGATAATTAATCCATTATGTATAGAAATTAGTCAGAGGATTAACCCAATCCCTGATTATAATAATGAGCAAGATGAAAATAATATGAGGACTAAAAGCAATCATGAAACAAGAAAAATATATAACTTTTCTAATGTTTCTGTTTTCTAATCATCTTGATGGAAATATTTGTTCAAGAGTTTGTATCATTGTCAGAATCACCAACATATTACTATATCAACAACAACTCAAATTACTTAATCAATACTACATCAATCTATCACAATATCTTTGTACACAGAGATCTGTGATCTGTAAACATGGCACTTGACTCAGTCTGATATCTACAATACTGTGCGAAGTTTGAAGAACCAGTCTATACTATATACATAATAAACGTCATTTCTTTTTAGAATGCAGCATCTCCATGAGTAGTGTTTGTTCTGGCATTTCACCATTCATGTGTTTAAAATACAAATACTCCTCAGCCCGAATACTAATAACTCGTATCTCTGGTAACCGTAGCAACACCTGGCCAAACTTATCCTTTACACTGGGGTAGAAGTTTATACAGTACTCCATTAATGCTGCGTTGACCTTTTCCTGACATGATTCCACATACTGCCGATCATCAAGCTCAGCAACATCTGTTAATTAAAAAGAAATACTGTAAACCACAAAAATATCAGAAAGCACTTAATGTTAGCTGCTAATGCTCCATTAATCAAAACAATTTTTACATGCAACATGGCATGCTACTGCAACTGGCACTGATAGGTTAATTAAAATCTGTAACAGCATGCCCATAGAAGCCAGAAGCTGCCTGCCATCAATTGCTCTATCATGTGAGGTCAGACAACTGACCTTCTGCCACAGAACTTACATGGAAAATAAAGTCAATAGTCTACTAGTAGGTATTGTTGACAGGGTAATTAATCATAAAGCTGGGTCTGGAAGAAGCTTATTTAGAGTGGCAGCTTGTCTGCAGCAGGCAAGGTCACATCTGTGACTCTGCTGGAAAAACTACATGAAAAGTAGCCTACCAATTTGCAACAAACTGACAATACATATAAAATTAGAGGAATTGCAAGCAATTAGTTTACATAAAAGTGAAGGAACATACAACAGCTTCTCTGCGTCACACCATTACTCAATAATCATGAGGATCCAGACATAAGTGACAATGTACAATAACTCTTAGAAAGATCAGAGTAACAAATTTGTCAATGTACAATAACTCTCAGAAAGATTAGAGTAACAAATTTTTCAATGTACAATAACTCTTACAAAGATTACAGTAACAGATTTGTCAATGTACAATAACTCTTACAAAGATTACAGTAACAGATTTGTCAATGTACAATAACTCTTACAAAGATTACTGTAATAGATGCATCAATCTGCAATAACTCTTAGAAAGATTATAGTAACATCTGTCAATGTACAATAACTCTTAGAAAGATTACAGTAACAAATTTGTCAATGTACAATAACTCTTAGAAAGATTACAGTAACAGATTTGTCAATGTACAATAACTCTTACAAAGATTACAGCAACAGATGCGTCAATGTGCAATAACTCTTAGAAAGATTATAGTAACAGATTTGTCAATGTACAATAACTCGTAGAAAGATTACAGTAACAAATTTGTCACTGTACAATAACTCTTAGAAAGATTACAGTAACAAATTTGTCAATGTACAATAACTCTAAGAAAGATTACCGTAACAGATTTGTCAGTGTGTGCATCATTAAATGATGACCACAATATGTACCAAGTTTCATAACAATCCATAAACAAGAGGCCAAAGTGCCTGATATAGCTCAGCTGAGAAACTGACATGTTAGTTTGTGAAGGCAAATTTATAGATGCATTGAAACTGTGGAGTGAAAAGAAAAAATTAGAGCCCTTAATTGCTACATTGTCTATTGGTGTTGGTTCAATTGTCTTCTTTTTGTAGTATAAATCATAGATTATATAAAGCATGGTAGCTTCTTTTCCTTCATTTCTGAAATTGTATTTTAAATATGTTTGTATTTTCTTATGGGCTAAAACAAAAATAAGGCAAGTAATGTCAATTTTCATTGATTAATATATATGTAAAGTATGATTACTCTAACATGCAACTTATGAGAAAACTAAAATTGTGTGAAGGTTTAATGGTCCTGTATTGGATCTTTTTTCTTACTGTGGACAAATTGTACTTAATGTTTTCAAACACATCAGAAAAAAAATGCAATTTGCAACCGGCACTGTCCCTTAGCCTCTCCCAGCCCCCTAGGTACCAGCCCCTGGTCTGTAAAGGTGAAAATATTTCATATATATACATATATATAAATATATATATATATACACACACACACACACACACACACACACAGACTGTTATGTGTAGGCTCACACAAAAATAACAAGAGAAAAGAGTGAAGCCAACAAGCTTTGTATATTTTAACAAAATAATTTATTTCCCTAGAAAACAATGTAAAAAACAGAAAATAGGACTTATGGTTTGTGAATATATTCCAAAATTTTATCCTAAGATCGAAAAATATAAGTCCTATCACTAAACAGTTGTAATTGAATCCGGGTTCGAATCTCGATGAAATTCCAATATGGAGGCGATGACGTCAGACGATGTATGTACTGATGGTAACAGATCCTCGTTGAATCAGTTTATAATGTTTCCGTTAAACTTCCAGAATAAATTTCCACTGAATTTCTTTGTCCCAGAACTTTTTATAAAAAAGTACACTTGTTTAGTTTTCTAGAGAATAAATTATTAAATTCCAAAAAAATAGATGAACTTCAAAACAATCTGGCAACAACAATAAAAACCTCTTGAGCCCTCAAGGTCTAAAATACAACTGACTAAATCTACTAGAGAGTGTCTGTTTAAAGCCGCGATTTTAGATCACATGGTAGCTCACGTGATAGGCTACGTGATTTACTAATTTGAAAAGCGCAATAAAAAAAATGCCATTTATCATGTATGCAAGAATATCCCTATCTAAGAATCAGATTCTCACGCTTGGAAATGAATTTAAAAATAAAACTGTGTACAACAGAGCCAACACGTAGACTGTAAAAGACCGTGGCAATAGCCAATCGTTTTCACTCGATTTTTACAAAAACTGTGAGCTAAAAATAGTGCTGAAGAAATCTTATAATCTAATCGGGTCAAGCCAATTTTCTGAGAAGAGACTTAAATCCAATGAAAATTATCATTACTATAAAATGTAATGAAACAAAAATGAAAAAAAGAATTTAAAACTAACACACAAGTAATTTAATTACATATTCGTAACACACACACACACACACACACACACACACACACACACACACACACACACACACACACACACACACACACACACACACACACACAGATTATTTACAATGTTTCACAGAGGACTAGAAGTTTTAAAACATTATAGCAAAAGTTGTTACCAAATTCATCATTTTTTCTTCAAAATGTTTATGTACATGTAGATGATACTGGACATAAATGTACTAAACAATTTATACTGATATGATTACTGTCAGAACTTCAATCAACACCATATAATTGTTGCTTCCTTGCAATAATTCACAAACAATATCTCTAAGGTACAAATTTACATTTGAACTGTTGGGATCACAGGTGTGACAGTTTCACCAGCAGAACTGACACAATCCAAGAAATCAACATTCTCATTACCAGTGTAAAGTAGCCATCACTCAACATACCAAAAAGTATATCAGCAGCAGCAAGGCTATCACTGGTAATGACATCCGCTTGATCACAACTCTGCCTTAACGAAACAGTCTGCAACACAATCCGTGGAAACATCACTCAATGCATGATAAATAATACCGACTCCAAACAGTACATTTATTTCATGCTCAATTTTTGGGAGATGAGTAGTAAAGGCTTACAAGGTATCTATATTACAGCACATCAGTAAATTGACTTGTAATCCTCCTATGTTTTGATTTGTAGCTTTGTGTCAAAAGAGACAAAAATTTCATTTTCAGATGGCAAATTTTCTTCCATTTTCAGAATTTGAAATGAATACAAGATTTACTTCAAGCTGTACTCAGTAAGTCAACATACAAGTATAGAATGATAGTTAAAGGATATTTCTAAATTTAAACAGAAACATTTCTTTTCATCCTTTAGATGAACTGAACCAGCAACCCATGACTATATAATACCGAATACAAATGAGGTGCCATTATCCTGCCTTTGTTATCTGGCTTCCTTATTAGGCCTTTGTTATTTATGGATTATGAATGACTTGTGATTATCATGCCTTTTTAGAAAAAGTACATGTGTTTCTCTGTCTTTAGTAATTAAAGATGGAAGAGTTTTAGGAGAAAATCATTGAGGGTCACTTTTAAAAGCAAAATATACAAAATATAAATCTGAAATAATTGTCTAATAATGGCAATGAATATATGAAATGCAATAAAATAAGGCAATACATCATACAATTTGCAGAACTATTTTAATTATGAAGTGGATTTGGTTATATTTGCAGTGTTGAGTGCATTTGGGTATTTTTGAAGTGTTGAGTGCATTGGTTATATCTGAAGTGTTGAGTGCATTTGGTTATTTCTGAAGTGTCAAGTGCATTTGGGTATTTTTGAAGTGTTGAGTGCATTTGGTTATTTTTGAAGTGTGGAGTGGATCTAGTTATATTTGAAGTGTTGAGTGCATTTTGTTATCTTTGAAGTGTTGAGTGAATTTGGTTATATCTGAAGTGTTGAGTGCATTTGGTTATTTTTGAAGTGTTGAATGGATTTGGTTGTATTTGAAGTGAGTAGTGCATTTGGTTATATTTGAAGTGTTGAGTGTATTTGGTTATATTTGAAGTGTGGAGTGGATCTGGTTACATTTGAAGTGTTGAGTGCATTTGGTTATATTTGAAGTGCCGAGTGCATCTGGTTATTTTTGGTTCGGCAATGAGAGGAAAGGGTCTTGCTGAAGAACACAATACCGCAAAATCATTCAGAAGATAGCACACATTGCATTCTTTACCAAACTAATTGTGCAGACAATTTATTTTATCTTAGGGTCTTATGTGTTATATCTTATCTATTTTGCTTAATTTCTCAATTTAATCCCAAAAGTTTTATTTTGCTAGTTTAGCCTGAATTACTGAAATATAAGCATCCTATATACCAAAATTATTTTAAAAATTATTTTATCATTTGTTTGGCATGGGGTAGTACTCTGCATAACCCAAACTGGTGATTCTCAATAGACTTCATCATATGTTACTTCCCTTGCTTTGACAGTCAAACTGGCATGTGCAGGTTGTCTATTCAATGGTTTTGATGAAGTCATCATTTAAAGTTTTTTTCTCTATTTAGTAACTCTGGCCATATATGACATGAATTTCCATGTTTTAATGAAACAGTGTCCCAATGAGAAAAAATATCAGAAGTTAACATTCTGTTTATCTGTAACTAAAATTTTAATAAAGAATTTTGTTTTACTTTTCAAGATGCATTTAAATATTAACCAAAACAATGCTGTCCAGAGTGTATGGTTTCATGCTCATGCTCCAGCTTGCACACCAAAACAACACTGTGCAGTGTATGGCTTCACAGATTATGATCTAGTCTGCACAGCATTTTTCCAGTTCATACTTAAGTGAACTTCAAAAATTAAACTTGTCAATCCTTAACTGAAAGTTCTTGAGAATCTAACAAAAAAAGCCAAGTTGACAGATGCCGCAAGCCAGACTCAAGGCCATATAACAAACTCATTTGTTCTCACTGCTAGATGAGCTAAAAATGAATTAAAAGCATGAAAATCTATTAAAGCCATCTACATAAAGAAAGATACCTGTTTACAATGTCTCATTTGTCTATGTCAAGATCTGCCATACTTGTGTTAAAAAGTTTCCTGAAATGGACAAATGGTCAAGATGCCCTCACTGCAAGCAATTGGGCTTAAATAAAAATGTCAACAGCATCAGACTTACCAGGATTAAGAAGAATGAGAAATTTCAAGCAGACATATTCATTGACATCTATCTTCAAATCTCTAATTTTCTTGACCAATTCCAGGATACCATCTTTCATATCTCCCAGCCCCATGGTTTCCAGACTCTCCATCCCCAGCTTGTGACCACTAGACTGTAAAGACAAATGTTGCAAATTTCTGTCAGATTTCTAACCCTACTGGACAGTAAAGTCAAATGTTACAAATCTGTGAGATCTCAAACCCTACTGGCCTGGAAATACAAATGTTACAAAATTCATGTCAGATCTCTAACCCTACTGGACTGTAAAGGCAAATGTTACAAATTTCTGTTAGATCTCTACATTAATGCACTCAAGACTATTGGAACATCGGCATATTCAAGATTATTCGAGTTCATTTAGGATTATCTGGGATTTAATTCACAATACTTTAAGTTCCTCTTAGATTTTCCCTTTTGTATTTCTAGGGAAATAGATTGCTCAATTTTACAAAACTTGTTGGTTTTGCTTCTTTCTGTTATTTAGTTTATTGACTGAGATTTTTACACATGGCTCTACACAATGTGCGCCATATGAGGGCCTGGTACATTAACATGGCTCAATATGAAATGTGCCATACAAGATCTGGTCCATTAACATGGCTCTGTACAATCTGTACTGTACAAGTATCTGGTCCATTAACATGGCTCTGTACAATATGTGCCATACAAGGGGCTGGTCCACCAACATGGCTCTGTACAATATGTGCCATACAAGGGGCTGGTCCACCAACATGGCTCTGTACAAAATGTGCCATACAAGGGGCTGGTCCACCAACATGGCTCTGTACAATATGTGCCATACAAGGGGCTGGTCCATTAAAATGGCTCTGTACAATCTGTACTGTATAAGTATCTGGTCCATTAACATGGCTCTGTACAAAATGTGCCATACAAGGGGCTGGTCCATTAAAATGGCTCTGTAAAATCTGTGCCATACAAGGGGCTGGTCCACCAACATGGCTCTGTACAAAATGTGCCATACAAGGAGCTGGTCCATTAACATGGCTCTGTACAATATGTGCCATACAAGGGGCTGGTCCATTAACATGGCTCTGTACAATATGTGCCATACAAGAGGCTGGTCCATTAAAATGGCTCTGTAAAATCTGTGCCATACCAGGATCTGGTCCATTAACATGGCTCTGTACAATCTGTATCGTATGAGGGTCTCCTAAAAAAAATTAAGTTTCTGCAGTTTAGATTTATCAGACATTAACATAAAACTATCCATACCAACCCAACTGTTGGGCTAATGTACATATTGTAAACACATCCATACCAACCCAACTGTTGGGCTAATGTACATATTGTAAACACATCCACTTTGCAGACTGACAGTAAACTGAAAAATGCAACTGAAAATGCAGACATTAAGTCTTTAAAAATACCTATAATCTGGTCTGCAATTAATCAAGTCAGTCTTCCACTAAAAACCAATTAGTTATAAATCAAAGGGATGGAAAAGTTGAGCTAACAGGAGGCTCAAGTAGGCTTGAAAATTCATCTGGCTTAGGGGCCCCGAGTGGCCGAGTGGTCTAAAGCGCTCACCGTTACGAATCACTGCCATCTCACCTCTGTCTGCGTGAGTTAGAGTCTCAGGCTCGGCTAACGTGGGCACGTGAGAAAGCCTGCCATTAGCTTCTCGTGGGTCGGTGGTTCTTCCCGGGGTTTTCCAGGGTTCTTCCTCCACCAATAATACTGGCCGCCATGTATAGCCTATCTTGTGCTGAAAAATGGCGTTAAACCCTACAACAACAACAACAACATCATCTGGCTTACATAAATGAACAGTTGAAAATTACATTAAGCAGGGTTATGCCAAAGAATTTCCAAATGAAGGGGAGGGTGGAGAGGGATTCACAACAAAACAATTGTGTATGACTCAAGGATAGCAACTCAGTGGAAAGTCATACACAATATTAATATTGTTCCTTGATGTTCACTGTCACCAGACATAAACATCATTGAAAATGTATGGAACACTTACAAAAATGATGACCAAAGATAAATCTAGAAGTGATCTCATCAATGTTGTCTAAGATATATGGCAATCAGTGACACAAAATGTAAAGAGAAAAAGATACAAAATGTGAAGCAGAGATACAAAATCTGAAGCAATGGTACAAAATTTGAAGCAACAATACAAAATGTTAAAGCAACAATATAAAATGTGAAGCAGTTCTACAAAATGTGAAGCAACGATATAAAATGTATAACAGTAATACAAAATGTAAAAAAAACAAGTTTTCCAAAAAAGATTTCTAGCTGTCATGTTCAAATGTTTAAATTTAAGTTCTGTGAGTGAGATATTCATGCCAGATCCTGATTTTATTAAAATAAAAACAAACTCCAATTCCAGGACTTAGTTTGCTGTAGTCAGAATACTTGTAACACTTTATATTTTTGCACCATTTTTATATATGGATGATATAAGAAAATACATATTGAATACTCAAATGATTTAGTTTGATATTTTACAGCAGAGCAACAAAATTTTAGGTTATTTAATGCCAAGGTAATTTGAGTAAAGAGTCTTGCTTAAGCACACACCAGGAGCCAACCTTGGCTGATCCAACTGATGAATTCATTTCCTTTTGCAGGTGCAACATGCTACCAACTGAGCTACAACAGCTTTTACCTCCATTAGTCACCTCTGATGACATGCAGGAGAATGAACCCTATCTATTAGATCTACCTCCATTAGTCACCTCTGATGAAAAGCAGGAGAATGAATCAAACATATTCTACCTCCATTAGTCACTTATGATGACATGCAGGAAAAAGAATCTGACCCATTCAAACTCCACCAGTCACGTCTGATGACATGCAGAATAATGAACCTTATCAAAAGATCTACCTCTTTTAGTCCATCTTCGCTAGCCAAGGTTCCAATATGATAACCCTATCTACACCTTGGCAGATCAAATAGATATTTCAGTGCTTTGTCCTAGTAACATCAATTGGATTTCATGAGTTGCCTACCTTAGTATGTAATGCCAACTAACCAACAGCATTTAACAGTGGTGCATTGTACATTGGCCAGAAATGGAGGAGCCAATTGACCTAAAATGGATACTTTGTAAGTTTAACAGTGAAGGTATGACTATGTACCATAGGGAAGCCATTACAGGTGTATCTGAGTGAAAGGTATTTGTACATGAACTGACCAGCACTGGAAAACTGCATATTTATCAGTCCATTCAAGTTGGGTGCTCCTATTGTCTCAACCATGTAGGAACAGTGTTCAATTTGAAGAACTTAATTTTGATTGGATGCGGTGGCTTGCCACTGCATCCAATAAAATTCACAGACCCAAAGCAAAAAAATATCTGCTCGATAAGCCAAGGTGTTGATAAGGTTATTATATCGAAACCTTGGCTAGCGAAGATGACATCAGTCACCTCTGATGATGTGCTAGAGAATGAATCAAGACATATTCTACATTTCCAGACCAGCAGCAGGTGACCTTAAATGTAGTGTTCAGTATTTGCAGCTGGAAACATATATTGATTTCTTAAAATACTTATTGTGGTATATACGAAAGGTGCAAAGATACTGACATTGAAATGCTAGATCCTATTACTTTACATGGTGAATGGGCTGTTATGACTCTTAAAACCCCATATATCCTAAGATGAACATGAAGGGTATATGGGACTCATGATATTCACTGCATTCCATAAACCCCATAAATTGCCATGTAACCTAGTTTTTATCTCACAAACCTTACATAAACTTGTTTGTTGAAAGAACAGCAAATAAAAAACACATTAGAATGTCTTAGCTATGCAGAAGATTGCTTGCAACCAATGTACCACTGGACTGGAAAAACATGTCAAGCAACTGATGAATCAGCACTATTTAACCTTTAGCCTCATTCTGGGCGACAATTTCCACTGACAGTATCCATATATATATATATATATATATATATATATATATATATATATATATATATATATATATATATAGTTGTAGTTGTTGTAGGGTTTAACGCCATTTTTTTCAGCACAAGATAGGCTATACAGGGCAGCCAGTATAAATGGTGGAGGAAGAACCCGGGAAAACCTGGAAAGAACCACTGACCCATGAGAAGCTACTGGCAAGCTTTCTCAGGTACCCACATTGGCTGAGCCTGGGACTCAAACCCATAAAGACAGAGGTGAGATGGCAGTGATCCATAACGGTGAGTGCTTTAGACCACTCGGGGCCCATATATATATATATATATATATATATATATATATATATATATGGTTGCTGCACAGTAACTTGTATTCTCCACCACAAACACCCACCAAACATTCTGGATTGCTTTCACCTTTGATAAGGAAGAACCCTATCAATATCACAGTTCATAGGTAAAAGGTCAATGTGACTAAAAGATGAAAAATGATTCCACACAGTAACATTAGTTTTTAATCAACTATCCAGACTCAAGTTTTGTTGGTGGCTTGCATCTAGGGTATAGATTACATGGGAGGGATGTCAAGTCAAAATACCTATGGTCAAGAATCACTAGGACTGAAAGAAGACAAATGGCTCTACACAGAAATTAGTTCTTTACCTTCCCAAAGTTTGTGGATGACCTGCATGTTAGTTAGAAGGAAACCTATTGGGGTTGAAAGGTCAAATGTCAAGAACACAACTAAAGAAATGGTTTTTGCATGTTATTTCGAGATCACAAACCCTGACAAAAGTTTCTGCTGGGATTGCTTTAAGGTATGGAAGAGGCATTTCGATTTGAGCATCGAAAAGTCAAAGGAAATTAGGGTTTCTGCCAATTCATTTTAGTTCAGAACTCCATATCTTGACAACAGGTCAATGTCATTGAGATCCAAAGGTCATTGATCTTCAGAACCAACCAAACTCTGTTAGCACCTACAAAGAGAACTATCAAACATAGGGCAGGTATGTAATGTATTATTCACTGAACTCTTGTCAAAATTAACAATGACTTTAGGATTCTTAAGTATAGACAGTTATTTTCTTCATGTCAGAGACATTTCCCTTGGAATAATAAAGATATCACTCTACACAGAGATGCAGATACTACAATAAGGAATGGTCAAATTGACTGTGTCGAGATTAAAATAATGTACTCTACAGTACAAGGAATGGTCATATTGTGCCAAGATTATAATAATGTACCCTATAATAATGTACCCTACAGTACAAGGAATGGTCATACTGACAATGTTGAGATTATAATAATGTACCCTACAATACACAGAATGGTCATACTGTGTCGAGATTATAATAATGTACCCTATAATACAAGGAATGGTCATAGTGACTGTGTCCAGATTATAATATGTACCCTAAAGTACAAAGAATGGTCATATTGACTTTGTCAATGTTACAATAATGTACCCTACAGTACAAGGAATGGTCATATTGACTGTGTCAAGTTTATAATAATGTACCATACAGTACACGGAATGGTCATATTGACTGTGTCAAGTTTATAATAAAGGTCATACTAACTATGTCAAGATTATAATAACGTGCCCTATGGTACAAGGAATGGTCATACTGACTGTCGAGATTATAATAATGATCATATCAACTGTCGAGATATTAACAATGTACAAATGCTAGTTTGGCTAATATCTGATAATTATACTAGTCACTACCTATGTGACTTCATTTTGTCTTAAAAGCGAAGATGTTCTTTATGAAATACTAGAACTTGGCAGTATAATTTTTGTCTAAATTCTACAGGGACCATAAATTTTACCTTATAATATACTTACTATTACATTAACAAAATCATGTGAAGTGGCTTCTCACTTATGTGATACTTACAAAGACAAGTTCTCCTGACCAGTGTTGGCGAGCTAACCGATGTGCCAAGTCCAGAATCAGGACTTCACTCCAGCAATTCTGCAGAAGTTTCATCTGGTCTTCAACCTGCAAAGCACAGAGAAAGCCGAGAAATGTCAAATGAAACACCAATGTCCCCACTACAAACATTGAATAAAATGACTCATAACTGTGTGGAAACTTGTCAAATTAAGCTGAATTATTTGCAAGACTGCACATCAACATGATGGTTTACATCAGGTTTTAGGTCATCATGATGGTTTCCACCAGGTGCCAGATCAATTCATCAAAGCTGCAAGAATAATTGTTTTTGCATGATTTGTAAAAAAGAATCTTGCCATCAATGGGCAGGGTCAGACAAATTTCAAAAGAAATCACCCCTGTAGCTGCATTACATTCAGGAGCCCAAGAAAGGCAAATATGCAGTATATCCACTAGGGGTGCAAGATTGAGAGTCAAAAATCTCCTTGGTGTCAAAACTGGGGATTTGAGTAAAAACCAACTTTGGTATCAATACTGGGTGTCAAATTAAAACTTTGGGGGTCTCTGAAGCGCAAATGAGGGTAAAGGGAAACACTGAATAAGGCATGTGAATATTAAACTATTAACTTCACAACTATCCCTATACCTTCTTGTACAGCATTACAATTTATTTTCCTTTGCAAAGTATTGTTGCAGACATATTTTGAAAATAGTTGGGGCAATTCATATTACAGAGAGTAGTAGTCTGCTGGGCTACTTCATATCAATATATGGTAGCCAAGTCCCATCATTCTAGTAGCCCATGGGCTCTAGGAACAAGATTTATCAGAAACTGAACATATATGGTAAGTGTGATCTGTGATTTAGATTTTTTTAATGTAGCTTTAACAATTTTTCAGTCATATCGTTATGATGTCTGCAGTGTGACAATTTATACTGATGTCTAGCACTGGGGCATCATGCCGCAGACATGTAGGATGATGTCCCACCCAGTCACATTTACCTGACACCAGGCCGACTAGCCCTAACACTAACCTCTTAATGCTGAGCATCTAGCGAGGCAGCTGTTAGTACCATTTTTGTAAGTCTTTGGTATGACTTGGCTGTGGTTCGAACCCATAACCTTCCACATCCGAGATGGATGCTATAACTACTAGGCCACCGGCTATGGTAAGACTCTTTTACAAGACTTGCTTCCTGATAGCTCTAGCTTCTGGATGAATGAGCTGCATGTACTGTCAATGGATTTGAACTATATGCAGTTATGTTGCAACAGCTGTCTTAATAATGACAAAACCTCGTTACATTTGTAAAACAACAGGTTCCCATCGATTGATCGATCGGTCGGGCGGGATGGATGGAATGGGGTTTAAAAATGCAATCCTGACTATATAGAGATGAATAAAACTTAAATTCTAAAATACAGATGTAAAAATCACTAAAATCCTCAAGATGACAACCACTTCCAATGAAAATACAAATTCAAAAGATTTTAAATGTTTTTGAATGTATATAAAATATATGGCTAAAAAATGCAAACTCCTTAAAAATATATGGTCAAATTCTGTGATGTACATATAACAACATTCCTTTGACTATATTGCTAAATTAAGTCATAAAATCATGTAACAAAGCACCAAAAAAAAACAATGAATTATTCCAGTCATAAATAAATAAATGTCTCCTCAAATTCTCTCTCTTTTTTTCTATTTCTCACATTTGAAAATAGATATATGGCACCCAAAGTCTTTCCTGTATGTAAAGATAAAGGAATTAATGATTCATTTCACAGATGATAATACATTTAACAATGGAAATTTCTACCAACACAAGATATACTCACTTTCAGCTCCTTAAAAAATATAGAACTCCTTGCCCACTCCACCATGAGAAATAATAACTGATCTGCAAGTCGACATATCATCTGCAATAACTTCTGTGAATAGTTTGTGAAATCCTCCTTTGCAAATTCACTCTGAATGAAAGTCAACAGTTTATGCTTAATTTCATTTTCATCAGCCAAACTAGCCTTTAAGTCACTAATTAGCTGAGGAACAAGTGGCATTGGAGCCGGGTGAGGCACAGCATGAAGGGCAGATTGGTAATTATTGTGAATTGTTGATACCATCAATGGATAGCCATGGTCACCTGAATAGGAGCCCTGAGATGTTGGAGTGATTGGTGACTCAGGTTGTGATGAATGGTGGAGATGAACCAAAGGAGAATCCTGCATAACTGGGGATGGATTATTCGACAGCAATGGTGATGAGACCCCTCCATAACCCATACTCGCAGCTGTTGACATTAAAGTGGCAGGGTCAGGTTTAATATCCTGGGATTCTGTTGACAAAGGTCCCATGCCATTTGACAGTCTCATCTGACAAGATGCCAATATATGCTGCTGTTGTCGTACTGCTTGTTGTTTGAGTGCTCTGTCTCGTTTGTACATTGGACCAAACTTGTTCCGTCCTCCACGCATTCTGTCCTGTCTCACCGCTGTAAATAGGCATCTCAATTAATACCATAATTCTAACAAACTTCTAAACAAAACATATCTGTTTGATCAAATGTCAGAATCTATGGAATTCATGAAAAATGATGGAAAATATATATACATTCTGATGTCATGACATTCAGTAGCAGGTGCTGCCAACAGTTATAGCTTCTACAATTTCCTGACAAAATACTATAGTGTGTTTAAACTGTTCACTTTGCATAAAAACTGTCTAAACTGCACAGAATAAAATGGACTTCTTGTAAAAGGCACAGAATGGCATCACTGCATAGTAAAGGGCCTCATATCAAAATACATCATTGTACAATAAAGGGCCTCATATCAAAATACATCATTGTACAATAAAGGGGCTTATGTCAGAACACATCACTGTCAAAAGACATCACTGCATATTAAAAAGGTCTCATGCTAAAATACATCACTGTACAGTAAAGGGCCCCATGTCAAAATACATCACTGTACAGTAAAGGGCCCCATGTCAAAAGACATCACTGCATAGCAAAAGGCCTCACAGCAGAAAAGAAAGTCATGTTTCGTGCCAGTGTGACAGGTATAATTAGATATTGTTATCTATCTGCCTCTAAATTAAAGCTATCCCTGAGAAAAGTTTCTTCTTTGAGAAGAGAGATGAGTTATATCCCTTTTCATAAATATATCATTGCACATTAAAGGGGTTCATGTCAAAAACACAACATTATACAGTAGAGGGCATCTTGTCAAATATACATCTAAGTACAGTAAAAGGCCTCATGTCAAAAGACATCACCACATAGTAAAGGGCCTCGCATCAAAAATACATCACTACACTGTAAAGGGCCTCATGTCAAAATACATAACTGCACTGTAAAGGGTCTCATGTCAAAAATACATTATTACACAGTAAAAGGCTCTATGTCAAATATACAACATTGTACAATATAGGGCATCATGTCAAAAATACATCAAGATACAGTAAAGGGCCTCATGTAAAAAGACATCATTGTACAGTAAAGGGCCTCACAGCAGAAAAGAAAGTTGTGTTTTGTGCCAGTGTGACAGGCATAATTAGATATTTTCATCTATCTGCCTGTAAATTCAAGTTATCCCTGAGAAAAGGTTCTTCTCTGAGAAGATATATGAGTTACATCCCTTTTCATTAGTCAGGAGTTGCTCAATATTCAAAACATGCCTGTATAGACAGTTGATGTTTTGGTTCATGAGTCACAACAAACTGATCTTCTGTTCATCGGAGGCTTCACACGTATCCTATCGTATGAACTTGGTGAGTTAAGCATTCGGCAAATCTCGTGCGAACAAACCAAGCTCAGTGTATATTTTACCCCTATGATGATTTCACTTATAGGATGGATTCTAGTGGCAGGATACAATAATCTTATACAGAACATAAATTTGGGAGAGAACAAAATATATAAATTATTATGATTTGGTTCTTCAGTGCAAATAAAATAATGTTGATAATGTAATAATAATAATAACAACAATAATAATAATAATAATAATAATTATAACAACAACAACAACAACAGTGCTAAGACAATGAAATAATCTTACTTAAATAGCTTTGACACTTAAACTTTGAAGTCTGCACTGAACACGTTTTCTTTGAGCACATGCATCTGCACAAAAAAACTTTTAGGCAGTGCTCAAGTAATTCATGAAAACATTTATTACTGTCTGGTTAATTGGAAATGAGCTGCACCACAGATCTGGATTGGTGACTCAAGGCACAGCAACACGAGTAGGTTATTTAGTGCCAAGGCAACTGGAGTAAAGTGACTTGCCCAAGGACACATCAAGGTAGCTTACCCAGTGCACCATGGAATTTTCCATCCCAGATCTTGATCTCATTTAACTTTACTGTACTCATTATCCAGTGTTTTATCTACCCATCCGTCATGTGTCAAATACATAGATTTTTCCAATTTGACACACAAAAATCATCAACACTATGTTGACACACCCCCGTGATATGTTTTGCTGATTAACACAAAACAAAGATTTGGTCTAAAAATCGTCACCGGTACGTTAATTGATGCTCCCCCAATGTTATGTTTTGCTGATTAACACAAAATAAAGGTTCAGTCTAACTACTTTACTGGCTAGATTACAACTCTCCCAAACAGGGAAAACATGCACATATCAGTTTCTTACGCTAATGTTATCATAATACATAGAGTTACAACTGAGTGTGGAGCCTGGAGCTGACCTTATGTCACCTGTAACTGTCACATCATTTGTAGCAACAGGATGTTAGCACCATATAATCACCACACACAAGAAAGAGGCAGAAAATAAACAAGTGATTTTAAAGTGATTCTCACAAGAGAC
Organism: Megalonaias nervosa; assembly: GCA_016617855.1. NCBI lineage: Eukaryota > Metazoa > Mollusca > Bivalvia > Unionida > Unionidae > Megalonaias > Megalonaias nervosa. Next base: position 25,368 of record JAECUM010015612.1, on the reverse strand, counting down.
TATTATATTATGTGCATCCTTGTCATGCAATGAACCAACAATTTTCATTGTATGCCTTGTGTTGTTCCAAGATACTGTCAGCATTCGACTGAAAATGGCATCCACTGCAAAAAATTTAAATAGATCCAAAACAAACAAACTTATCATTTGGACCACATTTACAACCAACTGATGATAATTGTTGTCAAAACAGTCCTTCATCATCTAAAGATGAGGTAACGGTTACTCGTAAGATAAAACGTAATTTTGTGCAGTAATAGTTGAAAACATACAGCTGGCTACATTTTCAAAAAGAAGTCAAGTCGAGTGAAGAATGTGACAGTGAAGATGCCTTTATGTTTTGCCATATATGTACAGAAGCTAAAAAAACCTCTATGACCAAATGTGCAAAAAATAACTTTCAGAACAGTACACTGGCAAGGCATGCTGGGTGGCCAGAACACAAACTGCTGATTGAAGGTCCACAACACCAGGCAGATTTGAATGTAGTTTCACAAAAACATTCTTTCAAACAAGACATAGCAGTGAAAGTGTTACTTAAGTGTGTACATTGGCTTAGTGTAGAAGACATCCCTTTTTTAAAATACAAATCTCTTCTTAATTTAATACACGACTTAACAGCTGAAGAAATTGATGCCACTGGCATTTTGAAGAATTCCACCATTCAGTATGACTTGGCTACTACTTGTTCAGAGTTACTGGAGCCTATCAAATGTTGTTGGGGATGGTCTTATACGTGACCTGCAAAATTTGTCATTTGTGACAGCAATGGCAGATGAAAGCACTGACATAGCCAACAATAAATGCCTTGTCATATATGCTTAGATTATTTCTGATTACATGAAACCATCAAGAAGATTTTTAACAAATACAGAATGTTGAGATGTTTATGGCAAGGGAATTGCCTTACTGGCTTTAGTCACATTATATAAGTAATATTTTTGTTGTGTATTTAAACAATATAATTATTGTTTTTTAAGAACTACTGAAGACTGATCATCGGCTTGAATAGGACTCATAGGTTTGGATTTTGACTCACTAATTTTTGCCTTGATGAAAAAGACTTACATGAAGTCATTTGTAGATAAAACACTGATTATCTACTAGCATTTATTATAATAAATATCTATGTTATATGAATTAATTTTCTTTCCAAACTCTCAAATCATTAATTAAGTGAAAAATTGTTTATTTGCATAAATTTATTCTTTATCATCAATAATTCAACTTCAATTCAATCTTCCTCATCATAGTGTTGACCTTAACCTTTAACCTCAAAAATACGTTCACTAACAGCCATCAAACACTTTACACTGCAACTTGGCCAACTATCATAAAATTTAAAATGACTAAATTTCCATAGCCATTTTTTCCAAATGGACACTCCTTGCCATATTGCAGTTTTATCACCCTTTGAGCCAACAGACATGAGTGTGTGTGTGTATGTGTTTGTATGTATGTATGTATGTATATGTATGTATGTATATGTATATATATATATATATATATATATATATATATATATATATATACACACACAAATTAGTAATGGGACCTGACTAATACAGGTTTCAATAACAGAACGAATCTACAAACAAGAGTTAGATAATGAAGACAGGACAAAACAATTGAAAATTGGTCTTAAAATGAGTTAACTACATATCTATTTTGTGCTGTTGCCAGAATAGCAAATATGCATAAAATTTATATATATATATATATATATATATATATATATATATATATATTTATTCTGTGCATCAGTAACCTATGAATAATTCAATACTGGGTTTGAAAATGTAATAGAACTTCTTCTCATCCAGAAATATTTTAAGAGAAACTATTATAGTCTTTTAAACTACCAAATCTACTTTTAAATTGTGTACCAGTTACAATTTTATCACGTCATAATTTTCAAGCCCTGCAGCACTAACAAAATCAGTGAAAAGAGAGATAAATCTGTACAAGTACTTTGGTTTGATAATGTATGAACCATACCTGTTCATCCATAATTTTCTACTGATCCATTAAATCTGGTGCCTGGAATATGATGAATGAACCAAACTTAAGTCAATTAATTTCATAACAAAATGTAACTAGCTTTTTAATACCTTCCAGCTTCATCCCAACATTCAGACATTTCTGGAAGCGACAATATGGACATCGTTTTCTCTGACTCTTGTCAATGTGACAGCTCCTGTTGTCTACACATGAATACACCTTCTTGTTCTGTACAGTCCGCTTAAAGAAACCTATGAAATATAAAAGAGAAATTTAACAATGAAAATTAATATTGTTCTCTCTTGCAAATCCACAAGCACTTAAGGTAGTGCTCAAACTGAGCTACTTAAAGTGAGCTGTCCCCCTTCTAACACAGAGTTTATGATGTGAAAGCATTCCTATATTGCTATTATATTATTAGGTAATTAGTAAGCTGTTCAATTTAAGTCAAACCTATTACAAAGTAAACTATCTGAACGAACCCACTATTCCCCTCTTAGAGGTAAATTTTCCAGAAACATGTTACAGCTTTCACATAAATATCTCAGTATAGACTAGTTCTGTACATGCCAAACACATTGTTGGAAATTATAAACAATAAAAACCAAAACCTCTTCAGTATTGTTTCAACTAACATTACTTTTTTTTAATAGTATAATGCACTTATATCTGGAAATTTTATATATATATATATGAGTGTGTGTGTGTGTGTGTGTATATATATATATATATATATATATATATATACACACAAGTGTGTGTTCAATCAGAAAGTTCATGAACAATGTCTCAGAACTTGGAGATGCAGATAGATACTTTGTGAAAAGTAGTTTTTTCTGCTGCATTTGTTTTGACCTTTTCTTGCCTTATTTTCCTGCACAATGTGCAAAACATGGCACAGTCATCATTTCTACCAATTCTAGAATACTTTTGATACAACTTGCATAAGGATTACATCATTAACAATGGTTATTTAACAAAGTAAATCAGTTCAACATACTATGTGTATCACACCTGGAACTACACAGCATTGTTGTTTACATTACACCTTCACTAGAACTGACATGCTTCTGTAGAAGAATAACAGAATAAATTAATTGAATTTACGTTATTATTCTTTTAAAAACTATGCAATAAGTATAAAGTGTTTAAACACACACACACACACACTCGTTATTTCCAAACTGTCCAAAAAAGCATGAAGTGCTATCCAGACAGGAAATAAACAAAACAACTTGAATGTGTCAGAGAATAATTCTGACCATTACAAATTTTAAAAAAAGAAAACTCCAGCGAATGTATGTACACACACACACACACACACACACACTGACACACTGATGCACACACACTGGTTTACCCATGTCAATTACTGAAGGATTTAGTCAGACAATCCCCACCCTCCTAACACGAGGTTAAATAAATCAGCAAATACAGAGTTATATCCCTTTCATGAAAATCATTTGCAAGAGCTTCTGTCACTTTACAACATTTTATTAGTGTTAACAGGCTAAATAAATAATCTGACAAATTCTTCTTTGCAAAGCAAGAAAAAGTATGTCACAAGTTTCGTCCATGTAACCATCAATAGCTTTAATATAAAGCCAAGAAGAGAACAAGATCTGTGACTTGTCATTCTAAGTTGAAACTGGGGGAGCATAGGCACCAATCTGGCAAGCCAATTCATGTCAAGGTGAAAACAACTTTGCTTTCATGGTGAAATGCACCAAAATTATATGAATAACTTTGACTGTTCTTCACGTATAATTCACTAGTGTGACCAATGCTGAAGTTCCACGTTCTAAATGCAACCAGCCATTATGGCAACTATACTGGATGTACAACTGTCCCCATTTTCATTTAGGACCAAAAAGACATCATAAGAGGTCTTATGATGAAAATGCCATGCTGATATAGCCATCCATTTGAAGAGAAGCGGAGAGAATTTTTTGTCAAAATATGACTTTTCATTCCAGAAAAGTAGCAATAACGAGATTTTCAAGATGTCATATCAACACCCTATTCATTTAGAACCAACTAGACATGGTAAAAAGTCTTTCAGTGGAAACTACTTGTTGATATGACATTCATTCAGGGGTAATGATAAGAAAATTTTCAAGATGGCTGCTGTATGGCCATACTGGTTGTCCGAGGAGCAGTTTTCATTTAGGAACAAATAGACCAAAGGATGAATGTATGTTTAAAGTTTCAGAACAAGTAGTTTAGGAAAAGCAGTATTAACTTGTGCTAACAGACACTCGACAATGACAGACAAAAGGCTATCCCATATACTCTTCTGGTCTATGAGCTAATAAATGAGAATTTGAAAAAGTTTGGAAAAACATGAAATTGACTTGTACCTGTCAGTTCTACTTATTATTCTACTAATTATAAGTAGAGCTCATCTTTAATAGCAGGATATTGCAGGAACTGAAGTTATATGCTGTAAGTTACACTTAATTTACCTTTACAACTTTCACAAGTCAGCAAGCCATAATGATAACCAGACACCTTGTCACCACACACTGGACAGAGCTCTTCAAAACCAGACTTTACATCATTTGGATACTGAATCTCATTACTTGACGAGGATGCTGAAATAATAATAATAATAATAATAATAATACTAATAATTAAAATAACAACATAAAACTACCATATACATGTAGCTTTATGTCCCAATTGTTAATATATTTTCTTCTTGACCATAAAAATTGGAAGAATCCAGTTTTAGCCCATAAATTTACTACCTGTGCATGACCACTTCCACACTGACAGATCTGGGAGAAAAATGTATATCAAGAGTATATCAAGATCTGATGAAAATCTTTCAAAACAGAGAACCAAGGAAAAGAAACTGGAGGTCCCAGATGCAAAAACACTCACTACCATAGCTAATATAATACAAGATTCTAAATAAAAAAAATTTAATATCCCTAGCAAAAAAACAAATAAAGAAGTGCCTACAAACACTTACCTTCCTTTTTTACCAGGAAATAAAAAGAACAATAATTGACCAAAATAAGACACTGCTCTGGTGACCTAGTGGTTAGAGCATCTGCCTCGGATGCTGGAGGTCATGGGTTTGATTCCCGGCTGAGTCATACCAAAGACTTACAAAAATGGTACTAACAGCTGCCTCGCTTGGCGCTCAGCATTAAGAGGTAAGTGTTAGGACTGGTCAGCCTGGTGTCAGGATAATGTGACTGGTTGGGACATCATGCTACATGTCTGCGGCATGATGCCCCCGTGCTCGACATCACTGTAAGTTGCCAAACTGCAGACATTGTAGCGATATGACTAAAAAATTGTTAAAGCTACGTTAAAAATCCAAATCACACACACACACACCAAAATAAGAAGTTATTAAGAACATGACAATTCATGAATTATTTGTGAATCATTAATAAATAATTATTTATGCAAGTGCAATTTTTATACATCTCATGCATAATCAATAACAAAAATTTTGCAAGATGCATCTATTACGAACTATCATTTTATTAAATACTATCTTAATATTTGACCAAACATAAAACTTCTCATTATCTTTTGATGCAGCTGACTTAAATTCAAAAATACAAGGCTGAGATCAAGTAAAAGTGGGAGTTCACACAAAATATTACTGAATCAAAAACTATAATCAACCTATTATCCACAGTTTTCAGGCTCTTACAATTCCTTTCAAGCAATATTATTTCCAAATAACTTTTTTTTCAAACAATTTATTTATTAATTCTAAGTGAGATCTTTTTACAACTACGAATGTTTTAAATATATATATAATTCCAATGTTTATTTATTGGCTGTTATTTTCTGCAATGTGGTTGGATAGAAACAGTCATGTGATATTGATCTGGAATTTCTTTAAACATCAGTATATTCTAGGGACTACTTTTTAGTTCCAAAGTGTTTCCAATCCCTTTGGGTGAAGCTTTGTCTACACCAACTCCTACCTTGATATTCACAAGAAGAGTCCCATACCTTTGACTTTGGATCAAAATTTCAAACCCTAGACAAAATCGCTCATCAGAAGCTCAAACAATGAAACTGCACAGTCATTCTGCATTCCAACACTCACCTCTGTAGCCAAACAAAACATATGGCAAACTTTATAAGCTATTCAACATTCATAAATTACTGGATATTTATATTAAGTATATGTTTCACCAACAGTTATTAAAGGCATATGACATGAGCACATGATATCTTGTTAACAAGGGACATCATTCTGGTTTTGAAAGTCCTAAATAAACAGAAAGCAAAATCAATAAATACTAAAACAACAGGCAGATGCAAATTTTTATGTTGAAAAAAGCAACTGAATTTCAATTTTAAAAAATTCATACTGAGTGACAAAGTTCCACAGATCATTCCAATGACCTGCTCTGTTACCCTACCCTATCTATCATACTACATAAGAGTCAATGGCCCTTGACTACGGTAGTCAAGATGGGGCTACTTATTGTGGCTTAGTGTAATGAGACAAATGAATGAAAACTATGAGCTATCTAAATTAATTGCTTATGAAATTGTTCAGATTGTATTTACTTCATACGTGATTTGGTAACTCATCTATCTTGAACCATGTAATGTAAACAGCATCACCATCTTATATCAAGTAAAATGGGGACACAATGCTCAAACAATTAAGAGAATTCATGTTGTTCTTTGAATACTCAATATGTTGCTGTAACATTTTACAAAACAACTCTCACTCCTACATGAGGTAAGTACACACTGACTTGTTCAGACTGGGGCTGAATTAGAACTGCTCTTATTTTACCTTTGAACTGATCAATTTTTTTTTCCAACCTGAGTTTGAACAAGCATCAAAGAACTGTCTGCACCCATTCGATTCTATACAAAAAAAATACAACTTAGATTTTTCACAATTTCCATGAAGTCCTGAATATAAATTTATGTGTGTTTACTGCTCAATCAGTATCTACTAAATTAAAGCTAGTTAAAACTTCGAAACAAACAGCTGGATCACTGAAAAGATCTAACAATGGCATTCATGCTCTACGTGATCAAATATTTCATACTTAAAAATAAAATATGGCATAAAATCTAAGCATTGTTGAACTCAGGGACCAAAGACTGATATATGTGTCACTGTACTGTTGACCAGTTGGAAACATAAATGCCCAACCTCCACCAATTCACTATTAATGTCCAATCTTCGTCTAACTCGAGTCTATTTACAAGACAATACCGAGCATTCAGACGCAAAATAAGGAAAACAATCTACTCAGTATGCCTATCAAAAGTAGTGACAATACGAAAGTAAAAGCATTTGTAATTAGGTGACAAAATACATCAAGTTCGAACTCAGCTCGGACTATTTACGATTGCAGGCTGTTGTAAACACATGGAAACGATGTTAGAAACTATTTCTACCCACTCTAAAATCCTAATCTACCAAACAAAACATTAACAGTGAAATCAGAAACATGAAAAACCTGATAAATCCATGTTTTCCACATTGTTTCCTACAGTGTGTTAATAAAGGAAAGTAGCAAAAGGGCAGAATTGCCGTGTCAAAAGTGCAATGACCTGCTAGTGATCCTGATAAACATTTCTACCTCCTCTTAGGAGAGTACTGATTTCCTGTTATGACTTTGTGGGGAGCAGTCATTGTCCAAATTCCTGCAGTACACGTAATTACAAAGGTTCATTGTACACCTGTTAAAGGACAGTTCAAATTCATTTTGGCACTACCTGCATGATCTGCCCAAAATTAATTATTTCACTACTGCCTGTTTAATGGTTAAAATATGTGTATGTGGAGAGCTATACCAACAGTTCTTCAAATGTAAAAACTTGAACAGAAGATAGCAATACTAATTTTGAAGATACAAGCCCCCACTTGATACAAAATTTCTACATATTCCATTACTGATTATCTGATTATGGAATGGGAATAATTCATTATGGGGCATGTGGCAGTTGTTTTTGTTGGCTGATTTCAGCTAAAGGATCTTTTATGAATTGAAGGTTCAATCACAGTTTTTGTTACATACTATAATGGGCTTGTAGTGTAATGGCTACTTTATATGGATCTATAAAACAAAGAGAGTCTACTGGCTCTTGCCTGCCACTTTTACCTGAAAACTAAAGTATCAATTACATATTTGTGAATTTCAATATAAAAGAACTGAAAAGAGATATAACAAGTTCTGTCAGAAAACACTGATATATCTGATTATGAAACATACTAGAAAATGCATCATTTTCAGTTATGGATTTAAATTGGTATTGGTATCATCCTTGCATAATTCACTCATTTTTCTGTCAGTCTAATTATTTCTACAAATCAGTTTTTCTTTCAAAAAACAATACTACAAAATTTCACCCCAAAGAAGTATTTTATTCCACTTTACTGTTTTTAAAAATTATTTACTAACAACAGACTAGCACAAAAATATATAACACCTACATGACGCACATTTCTTATAATGTCAAATAGTGCAGTTTTTATCAGGTCTACACCTAAGTCAAGAAGGATCATAATAAAAGCTAGTTCTTTTTGCTAATATATTTTTCTTAACTGACTTTACTAAGCTTAAGATGTTTACTCTAAAGGTACAAAGTGCTCAAACACCACAACAAAATCGTTTTTAAAAAACCCACTTGTCTTGAGGGGGTGACATACTTTCTATATGGGTTATAGGGTTTATTAAAAGTCATGGAGATAGGCTTTCACACCTCTTTTGCCTTGTGTTTTGTGGCTATAGCATGTTTACATTGGGAGAACATAATGGCCAAACTTGGTCACTGACACTGTCTGACAAAAAAACACTATACCTAGTAAGCTTTGAATTTACTGTTATTATACACTTTAATGGATGCACAATTCAAAGAAATTTGCTAGAACAATATCAGAGATATCCTACCACCAACATCCAGCTGCCCACAGTAAAAAGTTACCAAAACTTTGATCTGCTTGCCGTGTCCAGCAAATATATAACCTATCTAAAACAACCACCCATGAGAAAATGCAAAAGTGACCTTTGCAGACACGTAACCTCTGAACACAGTTCAGTTTTTGAATTTAGTTCATGGCAAGTTTATGTTCTATGAATCAAATAGCATTAGTATTAGTAGTAGTATTATAATTAATACTAGTTCACAAATTTGTTCGATCAGTAACATTATGGCTAAATGAAAATCACATAATTTTGTAACACTATTTCTGAGAGAAAGTGAATCATTCACATCATTTTTGTTTATGTAATTAAGTTGTTCCATTGTACATAGGAGGGGGGGGGCTCATATTATTATATTCTATATATCTGCTCAGTTCTCTGTTATTCTATCTTGCAATTTCATATTTTATATTAATTGATTGATCCTGGCAATAACACTGTAGTTGATCATCTCCTATACAACAATAACCTAAAAACTTAATGAGTGGGGAAGATCACATCATCCATCCTCATCCACTACCACCTCACCACAAAATAAGTCCAGGTCAACTACCATAGTGTGTCCTTGGGCAAGACACTTTACTCTAATTACCTCTGTATTAACAATCTCTATGTGTTACTGTGTCATTAAACACCAAATTAAACCACACTGAACCGTTTCTGATGTTTATGTGTATGATTATACTTTAGACATGAAAAAGGATGCATATATTCTGGATGTGTTAACAGCACTGGCAAATATTTCCAACATCTGCCAGCACTGATTATATACAATTCATTTTCTTCATTCAAACCAATCATAGGAAAACCCCATGTTTGAAATTAGGAAGTGATATTTAATTGTAAATAATGGATTATTTAAAAGCTCTGGTAAAAAGTTCCAGACTTTTGTTTCTTTCCATTTCAAACAGGCACTTACCTTTCAATGCCCCAAGTATCATGGAGCCCAAAAAAAACATGATAACTTACCATATATACTCATTTATAAGTCAAGTCAAACTTCAAGATGTACAGACCTAGATCTGCCATCACATAATGCACCTGCAGATCTGGGTCTATGCAGTTTGTTATAAGTAATCAGTAGAACAAACAACACCGTCACAGATCCACAGGTGCATTATGCTATCACAGATTAGGATCTTTGCAGTCTGATTCATCTTATAAGCAAGTACATATGGTAGCATATACAGTTAATTGCCAAAACCAACAAAGTATTCTGCAAGCTGTGAATTAAACAAAACTTCCATCTGGGGGACACTACATAATTTTTCAATGTAATTATTAAACAAAACCAGGAAATAAGCCTTGTTCACCTCTAACAAAACATAATTATAAATATGTTAGTGCTTTAAATATCAGATTGGATTGTGTGCAAAATACAGTACACATTTTATTTTGGCCATTTTTCACTTATGCTGGTGTAACTGTCCCCTCACTTCATGTGGAACATCCAGTTGAACTGGCATGTGCACAATTGAGGTATGGGTATTAACAGATTTAAACAGCTGCTGTGAGGCTTTTACAGACAGAATCAATCCACCAACTTGCCAGGTAGACCCCAATTTAGGTCTGTATGGCGATCTATCAATTGGCCAGATAGACCCCAATTTAGGTCTGTATGGCAATCTATCAATTGGCCAGGTAGACCCCAATTTAGGTCTGTATGGCAATCTATCAATTGGCCAGGCAGACCCCAATTTAGGTCTGTATGGCGATCTATCAATTGGCCAGGTAGACCCCAATTTAGGTCAGTATGGTAATCCAACAACTGGCCAGGTACACCTCAATTCAGGTCTGTATCATCAAGTGGAAAAAGCACCAAGGTCCAGAAGTGAGTGAATCACACCAAAACTACTGAGCAATACTATACTACACTTTGCATCAGTGCAGTTTGGTCAATCCACTATGTGTACTGCACACTGGCATTGTGCATAGTATGCAAGTGTTAAATTTTACCTCTGAAAAACACTTAACGCTCTGCTAATTTTAGCATGTAACCAACCGAACTGCAATTAGACATAGATCATATTACCCTGACTACCTTCTGACCTTTCACCTTTTGAGAAGACAAAAAGCAAACTTAGTCTTAATGGCAGTCATGCTGATTCATGTACTTGTATACAGCAAGCCAGCCACCTATGATTTGTGATCTTTTCTATTTTCTTATAAGATTAAAATCTGGAAACTTTTCTATGCATCAAACAAAAACAGGGCTGAGTAGGACTAAAGTTTACCTCATGCATTATGTGTATTGCATTTCATATCGGTATCATATTCAGAGTAAAGTCTGGGTTACAATGCATTAACATCGCCATAGTTAAAATGTTATAGTTAAAATGTTATAGACCAGATATGGAAATATTTCTAAGTAACAGATTTAAAAAATATCACATTTTCTTTTGCTAAGACTTTGACCACTGAGTTTGGAAACTTGGACCATGGTATGGGTCATACATGTACCATCAATCCATATTCAGGGATTTTCCTACCAATCTGAAGTTGGACACAGGGCCCTTGGAGCCAGAAAAATTTGCACATAAAGGAACTAAATTTGCAATTTTCAGAATTTAAAAAAAAAAACAATTTGACCACATGTGCATAAAAGAAGCATATTTTAATGCCAGAAAACAGTAAGCATCATCATAAAGCCAGATGAAGTGGCTGGGAATAGTTTCGTAAATTGGCCCCTGCTAATTTCTTAACTTATGGCTATGGTGTGACTTTTCAGTTATTGTTGTTTACTAATTAAAGATATGGATATATTTGTGAACTAGGTGTTTCGGGCTTGTATTGTTCTTGAAACTGATGTCAGACATGTACACATTTCATAGTCCCTCTTTAATATTAAAGATAGTGAAATACCAATAGTCGGCTAGGAAGAAGAGCTTGCCTCCAATAGCAGGAAACAAGTAAGTTCCAGGCAAGTAGAATATCTCAAAAACGGATAACAACTATTTTCAATTGCATCAGCCTGTTTAGTACACACTGTTTTGTAGAAATATCATCAGGGAAAAGGGCTTGTGTTTGCACTGTGAGCATCACATGGTATCAAAATGACATTAGGACATGAAAAAATGCAGGTATAAATTTGGGGTTGTGGTGCATAAACATCTTCTGCTATGAACTGCCATTGACTTCTATGAATGTCCCCTGCCCCCTGAATTGTTGCAAAAGTGTTACTTAGCAATGATGTAGGAGTTACCTTAACTTACCTTACCTTTTCAGTGGACAGATCTTCCATATTTAACTCCTGCTGTCTGTTATGTGTCACTACACATCCACCATTAAGGTTCTGGTTACAAGTACTGATTCTACATATGCCCCACATTAGAAAGACTGAATAAATTAGGATATGCCACAAACACTGCTGTATTCCTTTTCTGCTACAGATCAACTTTATTTCTGTATAAATCTTCAAATATATTTTCTCAAATACAACAGAAAAGAGCTACACTGAAAAGGTAAAGTAAAACCAAGAATAAACATAATTAGGACATTGAGTTCACAAAAGATTCTGAAAAATTATCATGCAGGAAACTTCAGCAATATCTCTCCATTTAATTTAAAAGAAGCAAGACATTTCATTTAGAAGTTGCCACATTCTAACTTTTATATGTGTGTGTGTGTGTGTGATTTGGATTTTTAACATAGCTTTAACAATATTTCAGTCATATTGCTATGATGTCAGCAGTGTGGCAGTTTATAGAAAAGTCTAGCACTTGGGCATCATGCCGCAGACACATAGCATCATGTCCCACCTGGTGACATATCCTGACACCAGGCCAACCAGTCCTACCAACCTCTTAATGTTCAGCGCCAAGCGAAGCAGCTGCTAGTATCATTTTTTGAAGTCTTTTGTATTAATCAGCCAGGCCTCAAACCTGCGACCTTCTGCATTCTGACGCAGATGCTCTATGCAGTAGACCACCAGAGCAGTCAATTTTAATTTGCAAAGTAATTCTGAAATTTTACAAATCAACTGTAAAAGAAAAAGTGGCTGAAATGCCCAAGGAATTTGAAAATCATCAATTTGATTCACTTGATCATTTCATTGTATATTTTTTAAAACATCTGATCACAAATGTGTGTGTCTCTGTATGTGTGTGTCTGTGTGTACATTGGAGCATTTTGTTTACTTTTCTCCTTTTCTTGAAATTTATAAACACATTTACATGTGCTACATTAGTATAATATTTTCATGAACAGAAGATGCAAAATGTTTTTTCATACTGTTTTTGATAAGTAAACCAGTAAATAATCACCTTTTTAATTCAATGTACGAATTTCATTAAAAATTAGGAAACGGATCATACAGATGTAACTGAAGTCTCCGAAAAACAAAATTGTTTATAACTTTTAAGTCTTCAAGATATTTACAAATTTGACAATCATGGACATAATAAATTTATTGGTCAACTAATAAATGTAATCATTTGTTTAAATTATTAATTAGTTAATTCAGTCATTTCTGTTTATTGATCAGTATATATAATTCAATTATATACCTACAGATGTGAAATTCTCACAATAAATGTATGAGAATTAGTGAATAAAAAGATCTGTGAACGAAAGTGAAGTTGGCATGATTGATAAGCACCAAATATGAAACAACAATTTCTTTACAAAACAACTGTATAAATTTTTTTTAAATTGTTCAAATTTTCAAACAATGAAATAAATAACTGAGGAAACAAAATTAAACCACGATTTACAAACTCAAGATAAAAACAAACCAAGTATAAAAAGTTACAGAGGAAAAGTAAGTAGAACGAAACAAAAACCTGGGGTAATCAGTTCACTAAACATTGTTTATTAACCTAACTGCTGGTGCAAATAAATGATACCAATAGTGAAAGTGTATGATTATAGCTTCCACAGTACAGGGCACTGGGCAATATCAGTAATGGCAGAATGTCACATGATACACATATGGCTTAATCCATTAAAACCATAATGGAAAGGTCTATAACAGTGGTTCTAAACCCATGGATCGCAACACCAAACTGGGTCGCAATGCTGTGTCTTGAGTGGTTTGCAATGATCAATCTTAATAATTTGACATTTCCTACCCAAGTACAAGAAACTTTTTTAGCATTTGATGGGTGATGAGGCTAACACCACAAACCCGATTTGGGCTGCCACCCAAAGTGGTTAAGAACCACTGGTCTATACAACAACTAGGAAAATATATACATAATTTGGATGAGGAAAATAAATACATAATTTGGATTGGGAGAAATACACAAATTTTAATTGGGCAATTTACATAATTTCGATTGGGCAAATATACACATAATTCTGTCTGGAAAAAATATGTACATAATTTTGTCTGGAAAAAATATGCACATAATTTTGTCTGGAAATATTATACACATTATTTTGTCTTGAATAAATATACACATAATTTTGTTAGTAAAAATATACACATAATTTTGATTGGGAAAATATTCATACCTTTAATTGAGCAAAATAAACAGAAAAAATTTTGATTGGGAAAATATGCAATAATTTTTATTAAGAAAATATGCACATAATACTGATTTGGATAATAGACACATATTTATGATTGGGCAAAAAGACACATACTTTGGATTGGGAATGCAGCCAAATACAGAAATTACTGGCAGTGCAATACTAGTAGTACTTTGTAAAGATTAATAATATTTTAAAAATTCAAAAGATACTGCAAGAACATAGAAATTAGCAAGAAGATTTCCCAGTGCTATCATACCATAACCCTTCGAGGTCCTAAAACTGCTACAGAATAGAAGATGAAATACTATCAAGTATGATCCATTCTGTATGTGATCATTATACATGTGCATTTACAGCATACAAACTCATCTTTTCTTTGAAGTATATAACTTACATGAACATTGTTTCATTTTCTGAAAATGTCTGGTTGCCTACAGTAAAACACCTCTCAATCTTAATGAGCTTGTACCACTGTGTGCTATAAGAACTGATTTGTTCACATAACTCCTTCACAATTATTACCTGGAGAATGACCCAGATGCAAAACTTTACTGGATGTAGATGTTGACAAACATTTTGACAAGGACTATACTATTAGCCCAGGCTAACTTATGCACATTTGTTGTTATTCCTTGGCAATGGAAAACCAAACCTGGGCCTGGGAACATCCGCCCCCCATAAAAAAAAACAACAATGCACCCCAAAATATTAGTAGTAGTAGGCATA
This sequence comes from Megalonaias nervosa, assembly GCA_016617855.1. NCBI lineage: Eukaryota > Metazoa > Mollusca > Bivalvia > Unionida > Unionidae > Megalonaias > Megalonaias nervosa. Next base: position 10,234 of record JAECUM010015612.1, on the reverse strand, counting down.
TGAACAACTTGTGTAACCATGGAAACTTGCCTCTGAATACAGAAAACTGCATGTTGCCATTGTAAAACACTACCAAGTGCAGTCAATAAAATGCTTTAAATAAATAGATGATCAACAAAAGCATCTCACTACTGAATTATAAGTCACATAGTAAGCACTAATTATATGACTCACTGAGTCAGAATAGTACAGTCATACGGGTCATGTAGGCTTTTAGTACTATGTCAGCAATGGGTGTCACTTTTTGGAACTGAATTAAAGAGACCTTTGAAGGATGCCTATTTTGCTCCTCATACATCCATATTCCTTTGGAAGATCATTATTTACATCCCCCCAAATATATATGGCAAAAATCAATGTTAAAGTACATGGACATTTCTGGACAAAGTCAAAATATAATGCGTGATCCATTACAAACTAGGATTGATGTCACTTGCTGTGACATCACAATGAATGCTGCACATGCTGAAAAAATTGGTACTACTCTGTTGTTTATTATGATAGACCCAACCTCCTCCATTCTTGACCTGGCCAGCATTGTAAAACTCCAGAGTGATCAACAATTTTCATCTGTAAGTTTCTTTATCATGATGACATTTGAGGTACAGAGCATTCTACAATCAGGATTGACGAGACCTTTGTTAAACTATATTAGTATTTATTTTACAACAATTATTATTTATCTTAAATAAATGTCCCTACATGAACACACTGACATACACTTCAGGTCTCACAAGCTTATATGATTTGACTGGTTGAGCTTTGTTAATATAAGGTTTCATTATGTTCAGAGAAAAACTGACTGTGCACAATTATCACTTGCTTGCTCATTTTTAAGGGATGAACAAATAAATTTGGGGAGAATTCACATGATCACAAGTCAGCAAGAAAGCACTGCAAGTCAGGGTACTTTCTGTGGAATTTGTTAAAATTTTGAGTGGTTTTTGAGAAGTCACTGACAAATGTCATATTTTTTAGTAAAGGTGGCCATATTGGATGGTAAATTTCCCTGGTCATGCATTTCCAAAACATTCTGAGTCAAGAAAAGTTAATTTTGAACATGCCACAAGAAATAAATTTACATCAATGAAATTTGGCTTGCTAATTGAGAAAATCATTGAGGTGTTATAACTCTAACTTCATCAAACTCCAAGTTACATAGGGTCAAAACTATTGGATTCAGATCTTCAATGTCACATAAGGTCAAATTATCAGACTTGAAGCATCCATAAAGAAACAGTATCAAGAAACAATGAACCATGTCAGCTGAAATTTCACTTAAATGTTGCACCACCCTGCATTTGTCATTCATGCTGTTAAAATGATCCCTTCCCCTCAAATGAATATTTATACATCTACAGCTCTGTGCATAGTGTTATAGTGTTATTCTCAACAATCAGTGTCTGGCTACAACATTGAAGATATAAAATTAAGCAAGCATGCACAAGAAAAAGCAAGGATGGGCATGCTTGTACTGCGACCGTTCTCTAAAATAAGCGGAACAATAAGTACCAACTGGAAGTGAGAGATTAAAATAGAAACCAATTGGTCTTATATGAAACGTTTTCAATATTAGTTCTATCCAAGTACCAGAACCTTATTCTCTTTCTGGTAGCATTAACTCTTTAAAATTTCCACCTAGTTTGGGCAAACAGAAATCCCTGTAATCAAATAGATGCATTAAGAATAAAAAGAGTTTTTAAAAAATGCTCAACAAACTTGAAAGAAAACTACAGTTGAAGCTTGTGAATACATCTACAGGTGTGAAATGCTTCAAGTAATCTTTAAACTCCTATGCAACATAATGAGACAAGAAAGTACAAAAATATCTCCCCTCTTACCTCTTAAGTCCAGGTAAATGAAATGCCTGTATGTAAACAAAGGAGTGAGGAAACATTTACCATGAATGACTGGCACAAATAAATTTATCAGATTTATACTTGTTGCTTTTTTAAATCAGAAGTAAATGACAACCAATTTAACAGCTGCATTTAAATCAAATAAAAAAAACTCTGTCTTTGAAATACCTGAATTCAATACTTGAAACAAAATACATGTAACACGGTCCCCGTCATCATATCCTAGTGACAGGGTCAGGCAAATTTCAAAATTAGATTGCTACCATGGTAGCCCAGCCTACATTGTGGCATCCAAAGAAAATCATTTAATATGAAACTGTAAAACTGAAGACTTCTTCTGGTCCATATTATCTGTCATATAACATTTCCCCTTTTGTGGTGATTTTATATTTATGCTGTAAAAAATGTACAAGTCATGCTACTGTGAAGTCATCCATAGATAAAAAGCTATATGAATTCATCATATTGTTGTCCACAACCAAGCTAGCTACACGAGTTTAACATATTGTCTGCAAGCAAGCTAGCTATATGAATTCAACATGTTGTTGTCCACAACCAATCTAGGAGTTCAACATGTTGTTGACAACCAACTGTTGTCCACAACCAAGCTAGCTATATGAATTCAGCATATTGTTGTCCACAACCAAGCTAGCTCAAGGAGTTCAACATACTGTTGTCAGCAACCAAGCTAGCTATATGAATTCAACATAATGTGTTGTCCACCACCAAGATATTTATATGAATTCAACATGTCGTCTACAACCATTCTGGTTATCAAACACTATTACTTATAGCAAGCGCTTCTTCAAAGTTTTCATTACAGCAACAACCATTTCCAGTATGAAAAAGAGTTCTGATTAAATAATAATAATAATAATAATTATTATTATTATTATTATTATTATTATTATTATTATTATTATTATTATTATTTTTTTTACTATTATTACAAAGCATACCCATCACTAGTTTAAAAGTGCAAATAGGAATATTAGTGAGTCCTCAAATCACCACCACCCCCCTTATCTACAAGGAAAACAAGTTTTGTGTACTTTCTCACACATACCTGTAGAAAGATTAATGGACTATATCTATACTTTCCCCTCTGGCACAACCACAAGCAAACAATACCGGAAAATATGTAACATCACTTTTTTGACAATCAATGTCACATCTACCATATCTACCCATTTATACTGCACAATCAAACTACCAGTGTAGATTAGTATCTTCTAGCATATAAAGCACTGGCCTATCAGGATCTAACCCATTTACCTTCAATCATGTAGCAGAACGACATACACACTGATTTGCTGGTGCATTATGGGATGTCAGGTCTTATATCTGCAAGGTTGACAGTAGTGTATAAGCATTACAGACAAAGAATTACACTTGCCAGAATCCTGCACTATGCAGGTGCTGCTAATTTGTACCGAGATAGACTACACTCCATGATAAATTGGATACAGCTGTGCATGGATGCAAGACCTGTCGTTGGGGATTGTCATTAGTGACAAAATCTGACCTTCAATTTTTTATTCAATTCTTCAGTGCTGGAACAACAGAGAAACAGACAGACCCCCCATACTGCCTCCCTTCTCCCTGATTCCTTTCCATGGTCAAGTATGTAGATTAAATTGTCATTAAACATTTCTTGCTTCCTCTTATCTTGCTTCGTTTTTCAACAACTGTGCTGATGTGCTTTTAATGAACAAAAACAAAGGTACAATGTCTAAAATGAAAATATCTCATTTTCAATGTAGATGCCACATGCTATGAACTCCTGATACCAAGTCCATGCATTCACAACTTCTAGGGCATTCTCCTGTTTTTAAGTTTCCATATGTAATTTCATCTTATAGTGTAATAGAAAAGCAGACAGATCTGTCAAATACATTTACAAGATACAACAGTTTTCAGTACTTTGACCCACATGGCTGACATCAAACAGCTAAATGCAAGAGCAGTTGACCAATAAATCTGGTTTGGATTGGTGTTTATGGCACATCAACACAAGCAGGTTATCTAGGGCCAAGGCAATCTAAAGTAATGTACCATGCCCAATGACACACAATGGTGGCCAATCTCAGCTTATCTAATGGTACAATTCAAACCTGCACCCTTTCAGTCTCAAGCCTGGCACACTAACCAGTGAACCATCAACAGGTACTGCCATGAAAGCTGGGTTTGTAGAATGCTTACTATTGATATTTCTCAAATGCTGATAATTGCAAATGTCATGAAAATAAGTGTTTCCAAGTTTCTCTTGTTTTTCTGTCTTCATCCACATCTACTTATTAGCATCATTTACCCAAGTCTGAAACGCAAAGACTCTTCACATTACATTTGGTCAAATTCTGTTCACTTCTATTGTTAATAAATACTTGTATTAATGTTCTACTTTTGCTAACATCCACCATATTTAAAGTGAATTGGCATCATCTGCATAAAGTTGACTAATATGTATGAACTTGAAAGCCTTTAATACCAGAATACTTTCTGTCAAATTCAGTTACATTCTGAGAAGTCATTTAACTAATTTTTTTTTTCTCCTTTCAGCAACAGTTGCCATATTTCACGGCAGATTAGCCCAAGTTGTAGAAATTAGAAGGTCATCCTTACAATACCAGGATCCTTTATTTTTTTCTTACATTTTTTTAACTTTACTTATATTCAGCACCATACATGACAAAACAGTACCCTATACTGTAGTAAGGTATGTCCATAATGCAGTATGTACAAATATTTATTGGTCACTTACAGCATTTCTTTCAAATGTTAATTTTGCATCATAGGTACCAAAATCATTAATACTTTCCTGAGAAGGAATAAAAACTGAACAGAAAATAAAACATCTTGCATTTTAGTTCATGAAAAACACCCACTGACTACAATAAATCACATCTTTCATTCAAAAAATAAGCAACATATCAGCTAGAGAAAAAAACCAAATATAGTTGTAAGATTATTCGGCCTGATTAGAAAGTCTTTGGTCTATAAAATAAACTGATATGATGATTAAGACCTTACAGTAAATCAAAAGAGAAAAAACAACCATATTTATCACACTGACAAATGTCATTCTTTGACTAGAAAATGAAAAAATGGACGAGCACAAATTTACATCCTTTTTGATTTTTAAGGACATATCTGGGATGACTCTCTCAGGAAAGACCAGAGAACAAAATGACACCTAGTTTAAAAAGACTATTTGGTCACAATTCTTTAAGGATAGAAGTGACAGATAGTAAAATAGGTTTATTGCATGCCTTTTATGTGACCTTTGGCAGAGTTTGTATTTACCGTAAGTACTTACTTATAAGTAGAGTCAAATTGCAAACAACAAGAATACTGATCTGCAATAGCGTAATGTGCCTGCAGATCATGGTCTATATTGTTTGTTCTACATATTACTCCTAATGAACTACATAATGCAATGGCAGATCTGGGTCTGTGCACTTTGCAGTTGGACTCATCTTATAAGCGAGTATATAAGGTACTCTGTGTACACAGCATGTCTGTAATTGTAAGATGTGGACCTGATATTTTTTGATTAGCTTCAACTGAAATTTTCATAATTTTTTGGGTGGATGTGCCTGGGATTGAGTTGCTTCTTTGAAACTAAAAAGTGGTGGTTGATGATGCCATAAATCTTTTGCCAGATTAGTTATACCAGCTGCATGCTTGATTTCAGTTTTATAGAGATTTTCCCAATTTTACTGGTCCTGAATTATGTACGAGTTAAGAACTTATCCCTCTGCTTGCGTTCATATTTAGAATATGACTGTTGGATATGACACAAAGCATGGATTTCCTTATCAGCAGGGAGCTGGGTGATTTACCTGGCTAATTTTACTGTACAGCTGGCTACTTTAAAAAAAAAAAAAATGTATCCCCATTAGGAGAGGTCCCCAAACCCCTCTGCCTACATTGGTATCTCACCCTCCACCTTTACATCTAATGGAAGGCACTGACACAAAGTATAAGAGAAGATTGAGATCAGATCTGGATGTTTGCATGTAGTTTAAGAAGAAGAAAAAACTATATCCATATTACCATATATTCATATTGAAAATACCATATTGAGCATGTTGTATTAATTTACCAGTAATTCGGCATATTAATACCCATTTACATAGTAATATTGCCTGTACTGTGTTGATGTGCTACTGAACACTAACACATCTATACTGTACATGCATATTCATCTTTTTTCCCCCATCATTTTCTTTTCTTTTACCAACTAAAATGTCATTTTTAGTTCATGTGTCTACAAGGTCATTGTCCATTCTAACTGCTATTTTCAATGCCTTTTCAAAAACTTCCAGACCAATTTCCCAGCATAAAAGATTTAAATGTTTGTACCAATGATGCCAATCCACCAACAAATACGGCATAAATTACTAACATTAGAAAAATCTTTGAATGACCGTGACAGAGAACAGAATAGAATCAAACCTGACTGAAAGCAGCCTGAAGATATTTCAGATCTGTGCCAATGATACAGACCTAGCCTCAAATATGACTGGGGCCCCAAGTGTCCGAATGGTGTAAAGTGCTCACCATTACGGATCACTACCATCTCACCACTGTCTGCATGGGTTCGAGTCTCGGGTTTGGCCAATGTGGGTATGTGAGAAAGCTTGCCAGTAGCTTCCCGTACATCAGTGGCTCTTTATAAAGCTTTTCCCTGGTTCTTCCTGCACCAATTATACTGGGTGCCACACATAGCCTATCTTGTACTGAAAAATGGCATTAATCCCATAACAACAACAACATCAAATATGACCACCATTACTAAGAACAGAAAATCCTGTCTATCTTAGATCAGAAATTAACAATTTTCAACTACTGCCATACCAGTTGGAACCAAACAATGCACAGAGCATTCTGGCATACTGTGATACAGACCATTAAAGACTTTACAAATGACATTGACAAGTATGGCCACTGTTTCTAAAAACAGAAAACATTTAAGCAACTTCTTTTTAGAAACTGTTGAACTGAATTTTGGGCACAGTTAAGAGAAAACAACATGACATGAAGATAATTCAAATTTTTTAGAAACAGAACCATCAGCCATCAAATGTGACTGCCATTTTTAAAAAAAAAGTCTTTAAATTACGTTTTTTTTCAAAACTGCTGAACAGAATTAGAACTTACATGAATGATGCCTCTCTACTTCAAATATGACCACCATTACTAAGGTTGGAAAGCCTCAAGTGTTGCACCTTGAGCACAGTATCATGGGTTTCCCAAAGATTTGAACTCTATTGGTCACAGACCAAGAGAGCTTATAAGAATGACCAGTTTTCTGTCGTACATCAGTCCATCAGGACAAGTTTATGATTGCTACTCCTCCTTTGGAGGACTGCCATGACAACTGACATGCGCATTACTCCAAACATTTAAATGAAAATGGTACTGCTCCAATATGGCCACAACAGCAGTCATTTTGAAAATCTTGTTATCACTACTCCTGAAAGGATAATGATAATAACATTGGGTTTTCACTAAAAGACTTTGTATGAAGTCTAGTTGGTCCTGAATGAAAATGCTGCCAATGTCTAATACAGCCATTATGCCAGCCATCTTGAAAATAGCCGCTCCTCATGAAGGAAAAGATTAACATGTAGCAACATGATGGTTTTTATCAGAAGACTTTTTATCCTGTCTAGCCAGACCTAAATGAAAATGTTTCTGCTTGGGCATCCAATATGGCTGCCACAGTGGCCATACTGAAAATCATATTGCTACAACTCCTGATTAAATGATAATATCAACATAGGGGGTTTCTTCAAAGGACTTTGTATGAGGTCTAGTTTGGTCCTAAATGAAAATGGTGCTGATATGACTGCAATATGATCACCATGGCAGCAATGTTGAATTTTTTTTATTGGTATTCCTAAATGGAAAGCCATACTGACAGCAGATTTTCACCATAAGACTATTTATGTTATCTAGTTGGTCCTGAGTGAAACTTGTGCAGACCTGCCTGCAACTGTTGCTGCACAATGAAAATATATTCCTAATTCTCCTGAATGGATCCTCATATGAACATGTGGTTTTTACCAAAAGTCTTATAATGGTGCTAAACCAAGCACACCTTGGTAGATAAATCTCATTCCATGTGTTAAGCATACATGTACACACTTAAAAGTACAAAATTTGTCAATCCACAATTAGAAATATGCACTGTCAACTATCCAAACAACTTGTCAACAGACATTATGGAAGGAATACATAATCCATCATTATGAAAATGGGGAGCTGCATAACAGTTCTCCTGTCAGCTATTTGAAAATGCATGCATACTGGCAGACACAAAACTTAATGGTCAATACTAGAAAGTGACTCTGGTGAAACAGACACCTTACTGTCTGTATGTCTACCAGCAAACTGTAACCATGTTTTAAACTGTTTTAACATCAAAGTCGATCAGAAGCCTACATTTTTTTATTTGCCACTTCAATCACATATCCATGCCAACTCTGACTAGTGACTATCAGCATAAGAAGGAGAGTCAACTTAACTCTTTCATATCTTTAGACAGTGTTACTGAAATGTTTAAATAAAACACAACTGAAGCCCTCAAAGAGATAAGCGGACTCTCCTCTGTTGCTGTCAATCACTATTATTATGTCTCTATGGTCATAAGCTAAGCAACAGAAAGAAGGAAAAGGAACAAGTTTTGTAAACTTGTCAAACAATTTAGTTATCAATGTTTGAAAATGAAATTTCAAGAGGACCTTACAGTATTATGAATTGAATCCAAATTAATCCTAAAAAAGTTCTCTTAAAGTTCAAAAGCATGAAATGTTCTGAGGTAGTCTGAAGAAATGCTTCAAGATTCCTTCAAGTCATCCTTGATACACTTCAAAATTGACACTGACTGTTAGGAAGATCTTGCACAGGATCACTCCACCTGGCTTGTTTCCCTCAAGTCATCCTTGATACACTTCAAAATTGACACTGACTGTTAGGAAGATCTTGCACAGGATCACTCCACCTGGCTTGTCTCGTCTATAATGGAACTATAGGCTTTCATCTGAGGAGAACTGCACAGGCAATGCAGTAGTATGAACAGCCTAAATCTCAAAACTGCAGCATGTCCTCTATTGACCAAGTAGCATCTCCTGTCAAGACAGTTCACATCACAAATTGGCCTTATCAGCAGACTCGCATACTCACAGAAACCAAACTAGTTATTCGAACTTGAAGGATGAACAACAGCTGGCAATGAAGGATCTGTAATAATGGTGCAGAGATCAGTAAATTCATTTTTTTTGTAAAACGGTTATGATAAATCCATACCAGTTCCCAGTATGAGTGCTGCAGATGAAGGCAAACATTAATGTTCCAATTTCAAAGGATGACTCCTCAAGACCTTTTTCCTTCAGTGGCACAGCTTTCAAATTCAAGCAATGAAAATTCATGAACTACTGCAACAAAACTGAGGTCTAATGAAAACAAGTAAGCCTGGGTAAAGACTTTCCATGGCACAGAAAAGAATCTGAACAAAAACTAATTTTGTACAGATTGTGAAAGACAACAAAAATTGGATTCACACAAGGGTCTAAACAATGTCAAAGATCTGTTGACCATCAAAAGAGTTTCAGCTATTTAAGAAAAGATTAAGCGCAAAACATCACCTGAAACACAAATGAAGATTGTACTTTGTGAAGCTGATGGGAATAGGTCTTTTCTTTTTCATCTTATGGAAAAAAACTATTCCCATCAAGACAGGTATAAAGTCCCAATTCTTGTGAGAGATTGTTGGTGCCTATCTCTTGAAAAAGAAAACACCTATTCCCATTGAGACGCATTTGAAGAAACTGAAATCACAATCACCAAAGTTACCATGAAGAGATTAATCAGCTAACACTGAAAAAATGAGTCCTTATGTATGCATAATCATTGATGAAACTGAATATGACAATAGAAAAAAACTGATTATCTATTTTTGAATCAACAAGGAAAACAAAAAGTTGTGTTTATTGGAAACTTGACAATACTTAATGGAAAATCTGAAACAATTACAAAGTTTGTAAAGTATTGGCAGATACATATTCCACTAATAAAGGTTATCAGACTCCTGTCTGTTGGAGCAAGTGTTATGACCAGCAGACACACCATACTGGGGGAGAGGGGGATTTACATTTGCATGAAAACAACCCTCTCCTAATGCATATTCACTGTGCAACATTTGTATTTCAAGATGAATCTAAAGCTGTACCAAACATTGCTAATTACAAGAACATAGCCAACTAAATCTACAAGATTTATCACTATTTGGCAACAGGTAACCAGCACTTAAAGGAACTGTAAAATATTTGAAGCACTGAAGATTGTTATGAAATGGTTCTCTCTTGAAA
>JAECUM010015611.1:0-12495 GCA_016617855.1 Megalonaias nervosa | reverse complement strand
CCTTGTATTTTCGTTTTCGTAGGAAGCTTTATTTTTCAGAAAAGGACTTCTCTAAAAGTTGTAGAGTTCACCCTCCCTGCTGCTCAGTCAGTGTAAAGGGTGACCGCAGATCTCAGCCCATAACATACTCATCCCATTCACCAGTCAGGCCATAGCAAAGTCTGTCCATTAGAGATTCGGTCCATACAAATTCAATTAAGGAATCATGACTGTCATGTCAGTTCCGACAACAATGTCGGTTTCGACCAAATATTTTTGTAGTTTTCTGGGTGATAGTAGTGTTTGGTGATTCTATTCAGACAATGTGACTTTAATGTTAAAGTTGGGTGTTTGTACTATACGGACAATGAGAATTTAACATGGGGAAATATAACATGGGTGGGACTGAATACGGACAAGGGAAAGTTTAACATGGATTGGGACTCTATACGGACAAAAGGAATTGAAGAGGGGTGACGTCACGGTACTTGACACTGGCAACAATGTCGCAAGTGGCTGACCGCAGTCGCGCGGAACAGCGTGGCAAGGGGGTGACCTGAATGCGAGTTACTCTAGGGACAAATAGCGACACAGACATAGAGACGTGGTTAGAGACATAGAACCAATGACATATTATACAAACATAGATTTATGAATATAAATCTATCACATAAAAATCACAAACATAGAAGAACATCAATCTATCACACATAAAATCTACTAAAACATTTTTTAGGCAAAAGAATATATATCTTTTCGAGGCAATGTAGTGACCCTGAAAAAAGGGCCTCTGGCGTTTTAGTTAACACCATTCAGTGAACATTAAGAGCATCACATGGATCTTCTTCCCTTCCTCAAACATCGTTTGACCTCTGGACCGTAGATTAAGACTCTCTTTAGACAGCATTGTCTCTCCACAAAGATTCGTTGTTTCCAAAGGGTTGTATCGATGATCTGGGTGATATTCCATGATTATTTGACATACATGGGAGAGTCCGGGTGGAACAGCATCGACGATAGTTGGGTAGACAATTCTACGTTTGTCCACATCTTTATAGCGGAAGAGCGGATTGAGTTCTTTCACCAATCCTACTACGCGTTACAAAATTCAGTCACAGTACGCAGTCTGTCTTCCAATCCGAAGAGAGTTGCCTGTGACGTCACATTCCTTATATGGGTTCGCTAGCGTCTCTGCGCAGTGAATCAATGCGACAGAGTTAGAACATGACGGAAACTACGAAGACGAAGAATTGGGGTTCACCGGCCGTGGAGACGAGAACTGATGGCACAGCAGCGGCTGACAAAGCAAAACAATGTCCTTCTTCCAGAAGAGAACCATTTAAATTGGGATTTAGTGGATTTTCTCTCTTCTTCACAATAATTTGTTCCTGTACCAGCATCTTTACCGCCTTTTCCTTGCTTACCGTACGTCGAGGATTTTAAACAGGGGCAGAAAGAAGAATTGGAGAAATTTTTGTTACAGCAGAAGAAAGCAGAACAAGCCTTTCTGATTCAACAGCAACAGAGAGAAGAAGAAGAGGCAAGAAGAAAACTACAGGAAGAAGAAGCAGAGAAGAAAAAGGTCTAGGAGAGAAGGTGGACGGTGAAAGTCAAACGGTGACGGTATTCTTAGACATTTTGGCAGAGTTAAGGAGTCTGAAACAAATGTGTGGGAAAATGGCCGTGGAAAAGGGATAAGGCTAAAGCTCATTACTTCCCGTTCCTGACTTTTTAAAAAAAACAAACAAAAAAACAGAAAAAAACACCCAACGGTCCATTTAAGGGACACCCATCTCTCTCAAAAAGAGACTACTCAATGTTTGCCAAAATCAATTAAAACTCAAAATTCCTTTTTTTCCCATGATGTACGTGTGTGAGTGCATCAGTGTAGGCCCTTATTATAAAAATCAAAACCAGGAGACACTTAAGTTTTTCTTTCTGGTATATTCTCTGGCAAAAATTTACAATCCAACTTCACAACACATCCCTTTAAAAAGTTCATGTTTCTTCTTCTTTCTCATTTCACTCTCTCCTTTTTTGAATTTCTTCACTGTCACATGTTTTTCCTCTTCTTCCGCACATTCTTCTCGTCTTCTTTTCTTCTTTTTCTGAACGTGTCTGGGTTCTTTCTTTTCGGAGGGTAACTCTTCTTCCTGTTTGGAACCCTTCTATACCTCCTGCTCCTGTTGTTTTTTACGGCAGTCTGAAGACCAATGTCCATTCTCTTGACAATGATAACAGGTATCTTGACTTCTGTCTCTTTTGACACTTGTCTTGCTTTGACGTTTTGAACATTCTGAAGACCAATGCCCTTTCTTCTGACAATGCCCTTTCTTGACTTTTATCGCGAAAGGAGGAGGAGTAGTCTGTCGGCTTCTCTGAAGGAAACCTTCTTATGACACCTTGCAAAGCTCTGATCAGAAGTTCGATCTGTGTTGGCTATTCCATCTTTCAGGTAGGATTGAGAGTGAAATGATTACTCTGAGGGAATACACTGAACCTTTATATACGAAGACACTGACCTTACATTGATAAATCGGGCCAATGGCGTTTAACATGTAGTTATTTGACATTTTGAAATCAAGATGAAACGATCGCATCATGTCGTGAAGAAAAGAGAAGAAAGTAAGAGACAGAAACATGCCCTATCGACTCGCACAGTAGGTGAAGTCTTGGCTCAAACCCATGCCAGCGATTTTGAAGATGACATGAGTGATCCAGAATCCTGACCAAGAGAGACTACGTTAAACCAAAGTCCACCACCAGTAACCCCTGAAAAGTACTATCACATTAAACGGTCCTCAATATAATTTAGAACTACAGCCTACACGTACACGGTGAAATTTAAAGATTTCAAGTTCGACGTACCGCTGGAGAAAAGAGAGGGGTTCATCACCTATTTGTGAGATTCTTTGTTAAAAATACAGAAACGGCAATGTGAAGCCAAAGAAGACGATCGCTTGATACTTTCCATTTATCACGACAGTCTGAAGTCCCCCGTTTGGATCGAGTTTAGCAGACCATCAGAATTGACACCTTCCAAAGTCATCGACAAAAGTCAACATGTTCAGCAGTCCAACGACAAGTTTCACATCACGGGTGGAAAAGCGACACTGTACGTGGCCCACGTTTCTTTTCCCCAAGGGACCGGACGCAAAAAGGTATTAATGGTGGACGACCTTCGTAGCATCAAGCGCAGCCTCGTCCAAATTAACAACACTCAAGGCAAGATGTGTTTAGTCTGTGCCATCGTGGTGGGACGAACGTATGCTGACAAAAGCGACACGGCAGAATGGAAAAGAGCCTGGCAAACTATTCAAAAGTCGAACCGAGCCAAACAACGAAAAGAAGCAGAACTCCTGTTACAGCAAGCTGGCCTATCTAAAGACAAACCCTGCGGCATTCCTGAAATGCAAAAATTGCAAGACGTCTTGGCTCAACGCTACACCTTGAAAGTACACCCTCAAGAAGTGCGCGGACCTCTGTTGTTTCGAGGCAAAAATTTCAGAGATGGAAAATACATTCACGTCTATCATGAACATTTAGATACCATTACCAGTATCACCGGATTCCTGAGATACGGTTATTATTGTGAAAAATGTGACTATGGCTATAATGATCGAGAGCAACACAAGCATTGTGGATCAAAATGTGAGGGATATTTGGCCTCTAAATCCTGTCTTTACGAAAGACAAGAACGAATGCATTGCCCAGCTTGTCAGCACACTGTCAGACCTACCTGTTACCAACAACATCTGAAGACGCAAGGTTCACAGCAGAAAAGTGCTTGTGAACTCCTGAAATGTTGTTCTGCTTGTGGACAAGTCATATGTACCAATTGTGCCAAGGCACACCTATGTCCAGGAAAGAAACGATGTCACTTTTGTCACCAATTTGTAGACTTGGAACACGAATGCTACATTAAAAAAACCCAACATCAACAGGAGGAGGAAGAAGAAGACCACAAGAGGAAAGGGAGTTTCATTCTTTTCGATTTCGAATGCATGCAATAGACCAGTATTCACATTCCTAACTTCTCTGTGGCTCACCGAGTGTGCAAGAAGTACAGCCAAGAACCTATCTTTTCTCATTGCCCCCACTGTAGCAAGAGTCATGGAGGACGTGAAAAAATCTTTCGGAGACCTAACACGCTGACCGATTTTGCCCAGTGGATCTTAGACCCCATCGACGAGATGTGAAGCCAAGAGGACATCGAACGTTACAAAGATTTCATCGCTATGCCATGGTGATGGCTCACAATTTCTCGGGATACGATGGACAATTTCTTCTCAAATTCTATACGGAACAAAGCACCGAACATCATAAAGTCACTCTGAACGGCACCAAAATCATTTCCATGCAAGTGGGACAAGTGCAGTTTAAAGATTCGATGACTTACGTGGCCATGCATTTGAGTCGAATGCCTAAAATGTTTGGAATGACAGAAATGGCCCAAGGCTATTTTCCGCACTTTTTCAGTACCGAAGCCAGTCAGCATGCCGTTCTGACCCATTTGCCTGATGCTTACTACTACGACCCGACAATATTCGCATCAAACAACGAGAAGCTTTCTACTCTTGGTACCACACTCGCGCTTCGGACCCGTTTGACTTTCAGGAAGAAATGTTAAAGTATTGTCGTCCGACGTTGACATTTTAGGGCAATGTTATGGAAAAGTTTGAGAATTGTTCATGGAGCACGGAGGAATCGATCCTTTGAAAAAAGCCTGCACTATTGCCAATGCGTATTCCTTAATGTACCGCAAAAAATCTATGCCCGAGAAGACTCTGATTGTCATACGCCCTCAAACAAGGAACTTTGTCAAACGTCAATACTCGGTCAAAGCCCTACGCTGGCTACATTACTTGTGCGACAAGGAAGACAATGGATCTAATATGTCCGCAACGGAGGAGGTGAAAAGACCATCGGAACGTATTCGGTGTATGGCAAGTACTTAGGGAACCCCAAGATCGTGTACAAGTTTAACAGTTGGTTATTTCACTCAAGGTGACACCAAAAATCAGTTTTTGCAACGTACCATGGAAGACTTGTACGAGTTCACTTGTCAGCGGCGAATGAAGTTAGAACAGCAAGGATACCAAGTGGTGGAAATTTTGGAACACGAGTACGATCACCGTTTGAAAACCGATCCCGAGTTTAAACGCATATTGGAAAGTTACAAGTTGGTGTACCCTTTGAATCCGCGGGAGAGTTTGTATGGAGGTCGAACGAATGCCACATATTTGCTGTACCACGCCGATGAGCAGATAGGAGAAGAAATCAAATACTTGGACGTGTGTCCGCTGTATCCTTACGTGTGCAAATATTGTCCCTTTCCCGCAGGGCACTCACAATTGTTGTTCAAAGAGAAATACTTGGAACAGGAAGGCATCACTTTAGACCACATCGAGAAAAACGAAGGAAGGCGATCGTTTGCTAAAGTGATGTTAAATTGTTTGTGGGGTAAAATGGCACAACGACCGTGTTTACCCAAGACGGAGTATTTTGTCCGATCCTTCCCGCTACTTCCAGATTATTCACGACAAAACCAAAACCATGAAACACGTGGACGTCGTTCGTGAAGACTTTATCCTGGTCAATAATGAAGAAAAACTTGACTTTGTACAAGCCGACGAATTTGGTAATGGCATCATTGCGGCCTGTGCTCGCTTAAAATTGTACGAAGCGTTACATCAATTAGGAGATAGTGTGCTGTATTTTGATACAGACAGTTGCATCTACATCGATCATCTGGGTCACCCGTACCCTGAGATCGAAGGATACCGTTTAGGAGCCTGGACGGATGAGCACCCCGACGACAAGATTTTAAGTTTTGCTACTAGCGGTCCCAACAATTACGGTTACGAATACCGGGACCCACAAGGAGAAGTGCATACGAAGAATAAAGTGAAAGGATTGACTCTCAATTATCGCACCAGTCAAGTGGTGAACTTTGGCTTATTGAAAGAAGCATTCCAGTCTGGAGAGGATCAACATTGTAAAGTGACCACCTACCAGCCTCACAAGATTGTACGTTTAGCCACACACCAAATCGTCAGTCGGCCTTTGGAAAAAGTGTATCAAATCGTGTACCTGAAGCGAGTGCGACTTCCCAACCACTTCACTTTGCCGACACACTGGTATAAAAATGGTTCAAAGACGATAGCCACTAACAAGAAGGATGACTTTGACATAGCAAGAATCGATCGAGGGACCCACTGAGAACTCCAAGTTCAAACAATACAATTTTCCTGTCTTCTTGCCTGACTTTTGTGATTGTGCCAGTCGATTGGAAACGTTTCAGAAATGGCCTACCGATAGGGAAGGATTACCTACTTCGAATGTTTTAGCTTTAACAGGGTTTGTCTGCTTGTGACCTGAGACTGGATTGGGGTACGAAGCACAACGTTTCAGATGTGGCTTGAGGTTGCATATGGATCGATGTATCTATAAAGAGTCAGCTATTCTGGAACATACTCGATGGTCTCCGCATTGTCCTTACCTTTCTATGGCCTTTCCACCCATCACACTACGTTACAGGTATGACAATACCGTAGAGAATGCAGTACCGTTGTCCAGTAAGAAGAAAAGGACGTCTTCCAAAACTAGGCATAACAATGAAAGTTTTACAAGCTCGAGACTTCATTACGACTAGTATCAAAGGGACAACATCAAAGAACTATAGTTCATTGTAACTGCAAACACCAAGCGACAAAGATGAATACTTTTAAACAGACACCATTCAAGTTCAGTGATTCTCAAGTGAAGTGCGATGCTGTGCCTTGCGATGGCAGGGATGCCGTACGCTATGACCTAATTGTTCAGTACGACATCATGGGAACTTAGCTATGCCTATAAGTACTACTTCTACAATACCTGCCATAGAAAGTGGTGCTGTGCGTGTCAAACCTGAAGGATGAGAAAGCGATTCCACTCGTTATCGTGGACTCTTTAATGGTTTTCACTGTCGATGTCATCCTCCACGTGAAACCATGCGGCTACCACCCTGAGCAAAATACTTCGGATTTCACCGTACCCGCATCGAAATGAACCTGTGAAAGAAGAATATTCGTTCCCTGTGCGTTTGCCTGAATACTGCGACTTTGAAAGTCGATTCCAAACCTTCCGAGGAAAATGGCCAAAATATCTGGGAGGACCTATCCCCGAAGAATTAGACAGAGCCGGATTTATCTACTTGGGCGAAGGTGATAAAGTCAAGTGCTTCAGTTGGGGTGTGTCACTTTGCCAGTGGAAACAAAACGATTCTGCTTACTTGGAACATGCTAGATGGTCTCCTCATTGTCGCTACCTACCTTTAGTGGAACCCTAGTAATCTCTTGATGGATATTTTACAAGAGAATATTGGCGTTTTGGCTGTGGAGTTGAGAGAGAGCATTTACTGAGAGTTTGTCAAAATACAAGTGAAACGCAGACTCAGAATCATTTCTCCATTTCTAAACTATGCTCTTTTCCACAGGAAACAAACACTGATTATGGGAGGACACTACTTCAGTCACAAATATAAACGAGGCTATTGGCCACGACCCAGCGATTCCTGATTCTTGGAGGACACTATTTTTATTACTTCCAGCAAAAGAGGGTATTAAAACTGGCTACCATGCCTCAGTACTCTCTTGATGGATACTTTAGAAGAGAACATTTGTGGTTTGCCTGTGGAGTTGATAGAACGCATTTACCGAGAGTTTGTCAAAATACAAGTCCAACGCAAAGAACAACTGCATCCGTTACGGCATCAATGTTTGAACCAGTGGTACCTAAATGCTATAAGAGGACTGGTTCATGTGAAAGCGTTCCAGTAGTCAGACATTGTTCAAGTGGACAAGGACCAGAAGACTTTGGATGCTACTCATCCTACTTTTTACAGGCTAACCACACTACACCGAATTCCAGAGGCAGACTTTAGAGGATTACCAAAATATTTTACACAAACAAAACTTGGTTCAAGAGGAAACGTCTGTGCGACGTGTGGTGTGTGAGTTAGTGACTAAACTATTTGGATACGTCGACGGAGTACGATCAGTTCTGTGAAAAAAGTACATTTTATTACATCCGACAAAAAGAGGTATAAAATCTTTGCTACCATACCACGACCTTTATCATTAGTGATAAAACAATTGCCGTGGAAGGAAATCAATGACAGTATTCAGACTGTGACGGATTTACCAACTCTTTTTACGAGCACTGTATCCAATGAATTTGGGTCGTCGTGTGGTGTGTGTCTTAGTGACTTGCTTTGTGGGATTTCTTTTTTCCTAGCCGATTCCTCGTGGGCTCTTTACGATCTGTACTGTGAGGTACCATCCCCGAAATTCTATTCCGGGAGGACCTTGTGTGACTGTGCTAAGTGTAGAGCCTCTAAGAACATTACAAACTGTCCATAGGACACGTTCGTCACCAAAAATATTGTACAGTGACTTGTTTATATTCCACTTTGATCATTTTGATGTGTGTTTTATTGATGTACTTAACCATTTGGGTCTTATGCCTTTTTGTTTTTGTTCCATTTTAAAAATGTTTTGAATAAACGTGTCCTGAAAAAAAGGTATACAAACTCTTGTCTTGTTTGTCTTCGTTTCAAAAGTGCCATTCCTGACACTATGGCTACCTCTGCTGTCTCTGCTCCTTCTTCCTCCACGTTCAAAGTCATCGACGAAAACTTAGATCGTGCTAGTTGGGAGGCCTTGTATCTTCGCCATCCCCTTAACATGTTAATTGAGTTTGTGGGAGCCCTAAAACTGGCGTTGAAACAAAGTGTTCGACACACTCTTCGATTGCAAACCGAAAAAGGCACCGAATTTCTGAACCAAGCTTTCCAAAAAGAATTAAAGAAACGAGACATTCATTTTTTCACCACCGAGAATCCCGAAACCAAAGCCAGCATCACGGAACGTTTTCAACGCACCTTGAAAGAACGCATGTGGAAATATTTTACACATCAACACACTCTCAAGTACATCGACATTTTACCACACCTGGTCCAAGCGTACAACCAGTCTTACCAACCATCAGAGCATCGGATGTGATCCTCGACTGTGGCTGTCCCCAAGATAGGTGAAGTGTTGACGGCGGGTGTTTGGGTGAGCATTGGCAAAACTAAACGCACTTTCGACAAAGGTTACTTTCCCAAATGGACCACAGAATTGTTTCGAGTCACTGGACGAGTGCTTGGTCGTCATCCTGCCGTCTATAAATTGGAAGATATAAACGGAGAAGTGCTAAAAGGAACGTTCTATTTGCCAGAATTAAAACGCGTGGCCAAAAAAGAAGACTAAGTGTGCGATGTCAAAATCATTCTCGATCGAAGAACCCGTAAAGTGGGAAAACGACGCGTCAAAGAAGTCAAAGTACGTTGGAAAGGATATCCTCCCAGTTTTGATTCTGGATCGACGCTTCGCAAGTCATCGACTATAAAAAGAAGTGACCATCATGCCCTTCAACGTAGCCTCAACCACGACAGTGACCACTCCTTCATCCCAGTTCTTCTGTGCAAGATGTACAAAAGCAACCCTTATGGGTTTGGTGTGGAGTACGTGTGCCTAAAACGCATATCGTCTTTTTCTGCCAAATTTTTGTGGTGTATTGTGTCATCGGTGCTGCCATTGCCAATTTGAGTTTGCAACAAGGAGAGAACCAACTCTGGACCATTTTACTGAGCAGTTGCATCGGTTACCTTCTACCCAGTCCTTCGCTGAAATACTCTAACGATAACAACGGGAGTTTTGCGCCCAACGTCAATCTCACCCTCCGAAGAGTCACCAACAACACAACAACAATTCTCTTTAAGACACTCCTCTGACCTCCAATGACCCCTCGGACAGCAGAACTCTGGAATTATGAATATCCAATATTATTTAACATTACCCAGTGACAGTTTTATGGCCTAATTACCTCAGGCCATCCAATTGGATCACGAAGCCCATTGGGATGTGGCTTTGGTTGAAATGATTCACCCTACACAAATCAGAAACATCACTGAAAATCAAAACACTTTTGAGGTCGAAGTTCTGAACGACCAAGGGCAACAATACTTTACTGAAAACGAAACTGTAGATGCCTCTATGAAAAGATATGTGTCCCCTGATACTCCATGGTACATCTAGCTGTTGCAAATTGCTGCAGGCTGTTATTTTAGTGGTCAACATTTGGTGGACACGATTGCTGCCAAATTTAATGCGTTGTTTGGCAAAGCCTTGGATAAAACCAAACGAAGTGTCACCCTCAAGTACCATAAAGTGGCTCGTCGCCTACTGATGAAATTTTCTGATGCCAAAACGTAGGCCATTACATTTTGTCCGAATTGTTTGACATTTTGGGCGGAGACCTCAAGATGATCAAGGGTAACAACATACAACAAATCGCCAAAAGCTTGAATTTTCAGAAGTTTGTTTCGATTCCCTGTAGAATTGAACCAAGGACTAAATTTGATCTTTGTGCTCTCTGATGTGGTGGAGTACAGCGTGGTGGGACACACATCCGCACCGTTAATGTGTGTCATTCCTTTCAAAGCGGATTCTGCCACCACCAATGACGACGAAGGTGGAAACAACTATCACGTTCACCGTAAATTTGTACGTGCTCACTATTTATCCGTCAGTAAGACGTATTTCGACAGTGTTAACGTTGCTATAAAAGAGGATCTGGGGCAAAATATGGCATTCACCAAAGGGAAAATCACAGTGAAACTCCATTTTCGAAAACGATTCTCTAACGACTTGTAAGTGTGCATCCTGTGTACCGAGGAGTCGATCGACAGCGAGGACATGGTTTAGGAGATATGCTGAAATCCACGTACGTTTCTTTCGGTGGCCACCGTTTTGAAACCGATGGTGACACGAGGATGGCACGCCTTGAAAGATGTCGCTTTGACGCAAGGCAAAGAATTTCTCCAAAATGTCATCATCGATAAACAAAATCTCAAAGAAGCCTTCTTGAGAGCAGGCATAAATGTCTTGCTTCAAACTGGCAAAGACAGTGTGGGCCGACGAGAATCTCATATAAATGCCCTGTACGCTGCTCAGTTAGACATTCCTGTTTCCCTGGCGCCACAGCAAGGACAAGTCAGCAAGAGACGATGAAGACACCCCTCAAGAGGCCTTCACACATCCAGAGCTAGAAAGACCAATAAAAGAAGAACCGTCAGAGAATTAGTCGCTTCTGATTACTAAATAGCAAAGAGAAAAAATGATGCACCACGAATCTTGAAAATGTTCCAAATCGGAACTGGATCTGTTTGCCATGCCATTCACTATGATGACGATGCAAGAATCTCAATCTGTATAATTTTATCCCATCTCCTGTTTGACGACCGCAGCCCCCATCGAATTTGAAATCAAAGGACAGCCCGAAGATTACATCGATCTGAATAGCATTTACTTGTACCTGAAAGTCAAAGTTCTCGATCCGACTGGAAATTGTATAGACGGTAACGATGAAGTAGCTCCCTTCAACAATTTCATGCATTCCTTGTTCAGTGAAGTGGATTTGTACTTGAATAGCAAACTGGTCAGTAGCAGCATGGATACTTACCCTTACCCAGCATACCTGGAAAATCTCATGACGTACGGAAAAGATGGAAAGAACAACCATCTGGATGCTTGCGTGTTATGGAAACCTGACACGGTAGGAAAATTTAAAGACACCGATTTGATAGCAGATAAAGAACCAAACCACAATGTGGGATTCAACGACCGACGAAACGAAATCAAGGATTGGCAGGGTTTAGAACTGATGGATTGTTTGCATTTGGACACGTGGTTACAATAGAAGTGTTGCTGAACAGAGTGGATGTCCGTCTCAGACTGAATCACAGCAGTACCACATTCCATTTGATGGCTGATGCTGCCAATTACAAAACCGTTATCGAAGAAGCCAGACTCTACGTGCGACGCGTGGAAGAGTTACCTAAAGTGGGAAACGACATCAGTCACACTTTGAGCAGAACGACCGCCAAGTATCCGATACGACGCGTGGAAGTGAAAACTTTCACCATTGCTGCTGAACTCCGATCCAAGATCGAAGATCATCCGTTCAAGGACAGTTACCCAAACGTTTAATCATTGGCATCGTTAGCAATGCAGCCCTCAGCGGAGCCCCCGATCAAAATGCTTTGGAGTTTGAGCGTTACAATGTGTCCAAGATCGAAATCAGTCGAGATGGCAAGACCTTGTGTACCAGACCCTTCGAACCTGACTTTGACAAGAAGAATTACTTGAGGTCGTACTTGTCCCTGTACGACGCTACCGGATATCTAGAAACCAACAATAGTCACGGCATTACGTGCGACGATTATGCAGGAGGTTACGCTTCGTGGGCCTTTTATTTCACTCCTGACGAAGGCAGCGACGAAGGACATTTCCACCCTATAAAATCTGGTCAACTGAGTGTGAAACTTCAGTTTGCTACAGCTCTACCGGAGACGGTGAACGTGATCTTCTATACTGATTTGAGAGAAGTCATTCTAAACTATTAGAAGCTATGGAGGACTCTTATCCCTCT